>JAUMHI010000052.1:1057269-1081077 GCA_032359435.1 Enteromius unitaeniatus
GCCGGACCTGGGACTCGAACCCACAACCTTTGGGTTACAAGCCCAACTCCCTATCCATTAGGCCACAACTGCCCCCATGCCCCCATGCTTTCAGCCTCAAAACATGTCTTTTGTGTTGTTCTTGTTCTTTTCTCTGAAAAAGAAATTGGGATGATTTTCACATCATTCTGCAGTAAATATTCTATCCTAATACACTGGTTACTCACAAGTCAGGACTATTAAGTATGAGTTAAATGGCCTTATTTCAGTTACTTTTATTTTCAAAAACTGCCACTTAAATAGCGGCTGGCTATTGACAGAGCCCCCCTTTTGCGAGCAGCTCCTGAAGTGAGCGAGTTGGCGACGCCGGGGTCTGCCACAAGGTCTGGGAGCTGTTTCTGGGTGATCTCGGTGGAAGTTGGTAGTGAGAGTGGGCGCTGACCCATGATCTTTCCTCAGGATAACCGTAACCCTCCCAATCGATAGGTATTGTAGCACTTGCCCCCGATGCCGGGAATCCAGGATTTTGTGGCCCTGGTAAGCCTCCTCGCCATCGATGATCAGGGGGGTTAGCTCTGGGGTGTTGACCTCGTCCTGGTCCCTCTCTCCTCCCGTAGCATCAGCAGGCTTGAGCAAGGACACATGAAAGGTGGGTGAGATTTTATACTGAGCAGGGAGTTCTAGACGAAATGAAACTGGTGTTATTTGTCTATTTATTTTGAAAGGACCCACGTACCTTTGGTTTAATTTTTCGCAGGGTTGCCGCAGGCGAAGGTGTTTTTTTTGACAGCCAGACCCATTGTCCAGGTTCGTAAGCGGGGTTCTGACGTCGTCGGCGATCTGCCTGTTCAGTGAAAGCATGCAGTGAAGGCGGCATGCTTTTGAGAAGCAATCGCTTATGGTGAGTATGGTTGTGTAGTGATTGGAGGTAGGTCAGTCGGTAACAAAGCCAGGGTCTCTGAGGTATGGGGAGAGGATGGAGCAGGCTGGCCGGCTTCAGGTGAGAGGTTTTTGTGATTTGACAGGTGGAGAATCGCTGAACGAACTGTGTGTTGTCAGAGGATAGGGTAGGCCACCAGAAACGGTTGGTTACCAGTTCTATGGTTGCGAGGATTCCGGGATGGCCTGAGCTGGGATTGTCGTGAACAAGGTGCATAACTCGGGTTCTAAGCGGCCCAGGCCCACTTGTTCTTGTTCTCGCTATCCCCATCCACCTCGTTATATGAAAGATAGCTGGAGGCTACATGTCAGCAACACATAAAATGTTTTGATTAATAAAACATACATACAATAACCGTTCAAAAGTTTGGGCTTAAGGCTAGTAATGTTTTTTAAATCTCTTATGCTTATCAAGGCTGCATATATTTGATCAAAATTACAGAAAAACTGTTACCGGGCGGTCCTCTGTGGCACTGTCCGACCGCCGTCAGTGGGAACCTTCACCGGAATTTTAGTTCCTACCCGGACCCTTTTTACCCGAACTCCTCGCGGAAGTCTGCCTCTGGCTTTCGCAGGCTTTTGCCCTTTTAAGGCGGACGCGGAAGCATGAACAACGTGAAGTTTTGTTCTAGCTAACAACTCTAACGGTTCTCTCTGGATTACTTTAGATTGACTTGTGTACCGATTTGGATTGTTTATCTCGACGTTGAATTCTGCCTGTTGCCCCGATCTCTGCCTGGACCTCCGTTTATGATTCCTGCCTGATACCCTGACCCATCGCCTGCTTCACGGTACTGTCTTGCGTTGCTTCTATTGTTGTTGTTTGCACCTGCCCGATTGCCTTCTTTCTGACCACGTTTGAGTAAATAAACAGCCTGCAAATGGATCAAACGCCTGTGGACTCTCTGACACATAAAACTTTGCCAACCACTGATCCAGCGGCTGTTTCCCAGTTAGCTGCTGAAGTCAAGAGTCAGGGAGTGCTGCTCCATACCCACCATCAACAACTGGAGAAGCTGACGTGTTTGTCAGAGGAAACGGGGCACTCTCTGCAAACGCTGAACTCCTCCATGCAGGCTCTGAGCGCCGCCATTACGGCTCTTACTCGGGCACCTCCTCCCGCGCCCGCTGGGCCCACCGCCCATGCCTCAAGCCACTGGCCTCACTGGTATCATCACGCTGCCGGAAAAGTATGACAGGGCCCCGGGAAGGTGCAGGGGGTTTCTCATGCAATGCAATCTGTACATCTCCAGGCAGGCTGGCAGCTTTCCCGACGACGACAGCAAGGTGTCACTCAACTGCTCTTTGCTGGTTAGAAGGGCTTTGGAGTGGGCCACTGCTCTCTGGGAGGGACAAGGTATGTCGTTCCTGAGCTACACTGAGTTCCTGCGCCAGTTTTGTGATGTGTTCGATCACACCGCTTGGGCCCTGGATCCCAGCAAGGAAATACTCACCCTTAAACAAGGAACCAGCACGGCTGCACCCGATTTCACCCTCAAGTTCCGCACCGTCGCTATACAGACCGGCTGGCATGCGGAACCACTCAAAGCCCTCTACCGGAAGGCCCTGAGCCGGGAGTTGCAGTCCGAGCTCGCCTGCCATGATACCGGGAAATCCTTCGAGCAACTCATGGAACTAGCCATCCAGCTGGATAACCTGATTCGCTCAAGACTGGGCCGTTCTCTCCCTCCTGCTCGTCCGCCAGTCCCGACGTACAGCCACAGCGACCCAGAGGCCTTGCAAATAGGGAGGGCCCATCTCACCGATCAAGAACGGGCCAAGAGGATCCGTGAGAATCTCTGCCTCTACTGTGGTCAACCCGGGCACGTCAGAGCTAACTGCCCGGTCCGGCTACCGCAACCACCAACCTCAGTGAGTCCCATCTCTCAAGAACACTCTCTCATCATACCAGTCACCATTGTAGTCGGGGATCTTAAAATTACTACCACCGCTTTTATAGACTCTGGGGCAGAGGGCAACTTTGTGGACAAGGCATTCACTAAACATGTGCATCTCCCCTTGATTTCATGTGGATCCTGTGTGGCGGTTGCAGCCCTAGACGGTCACCCTCTGGGCTCCGGAGAAGTCTCCTCCATCACCCAGGACCTGACACTTCTCATCGGACCCACACACTCAGAGAACATCCGGCTATTTACCATTAACTCACCAGACCATCCAATTATCCTGGGCTTCCCCTGGCTCAACCTCCACAACCCCATCATTTCCTGGACCGAGCGGCGGATAACCGGGTGGTCATCTCACTGCCAAACCCACTGTCTCTCATCTACCAAGATCTCCGCTCTCCCTTCGGCAAGACCCCACACCAAAGACCTGCAGGGCTCCTACATCCTCTACCAGTGCCACAGAGGCCTTGGTCAATTCTCCAATACCTCATAGACTGGGAGGATTACGGTCCGGAGGAAAGGTCGTGGGTCAACACCCAGGACATCCTGAACCCCACTCTCATAGCCGATTTCCATCGGGACAACCCAGACCGACTAGCTCCCGGGTCTCGTGGGAGACCCCGGCGCCGTCAACCCGCTCGCTTCAGGAGCTGCTCGCAAGATGAGTTAAGCAATAGGTTTAGGTTTGTTACCTCGAGCTCAGCCACTGTGAGATTGGTGTGTGCTGCTTAAATGCAGCTCCTTTGATTGGACACAGGTGTTAGTAATCATAAAACATTTTAGTCAGGAATTACAGTTCGGGAAAACCAAACAAACCACAATAACAAGCAAACTAATACAAAAAAATACACATTACTCACTCATTAGAGAGATCGTTCGTGGCTGGCTCGAATCACTGCATTCTTCTTGTCTGATATGTAATCTGAAGCTTATTCCTCTGAGCGCGTCTTCTTGCAGTGCATCTTTTTCTGAGGTGAATTCGGACTGATTCCTCTCAGCACAAAGTGTACAGTATCCGGGATGAACTTCAGGTAAATACTTGCTGCTTTGTTTGTGGTGATGTGGGTGTTTACATGGTGCGGGGGCGTTAAGAGATAATGAAGGAGACGCGAAAGACTGGGCATTTCGCTGGTTTCATATGAATTACTTTATCATAGAATATTTGTTTTTGATTACACTGTCTTAGTGTAATAGTAGACATACCAAGCTTTCTACATATATAACTCTCATGTCTCTTTGTGGATTTTTTGTTGAGCTTCAGTTTATTTTTGTGACTCACTGCTGACATAAGATCGCGCAGACCAACGCGGCAGGCAGCGCACCCTGTTTTTTTTTCTTCATTTTCTTAATATATAAAGTTGTGTTGTTATTATATGTTTATACAATTCAAGTAGACCCTTCACAGATTCAATTGATGTATTGCTCTTATCTGTACGAACAAAACTCAATGTGCAATTTAAGTTCTTATTGACGTCATCAGGACGTCAATAAGAGGGCTCAGAGGGTTAAGAGACAGGTATTTAAGCTCAAGGTATTTAAGTATCTAAGCTGAGTCCAGCGGCTCAAAGGGACCCCTTCTGAAGGCCTGCTAGCACAACAGAGAGGTCCCAGAAGGGTATCAGGAGCGATCTTGGAGGGTTTAATCTCATTGCGTCCCTCAGGAACCTTACAACGAGATTATGCTTTCCAATGGACCGGCCATTCACTGCATTGTGACATACACTTTCAAAGTGGAGGGGGACAGCCTGCGCTTCAACTTTTCTTGCAGGAAGGAAAGCACTACTCCAATCGTGCATGATCGGGAGTTCTCCGCATGAACAGAACACCAATCAGTGAATAGACTCCACTTCAAGGCATAAGCTCGTCTCGTAGAGAGGGCTCTTGCCTGAGTGATAGTGTTTACCACCACCGGTGGCAGAGCACTTAGGTGGAGAACTGCCGATCATGCACGACTGGAGTAGTGCTTTCCTTCCTGCAAGAAAAGTCGCTTCCCATCCAGGAGTCACACATGGAGGAGCACGCAGGGATTTGAACCAGTGCTGGCTCCATAGGAGGAAATGGCGAGCGAGCTGGCACATGTGACGTGATCGTACACCCCCCTGGTGGTTGATGTATGCCACAGTTGCAGTGTTGTCCCTCCGGACCAACATGTGCTTGTCCTGGTAGCAGTGCAATTCTCTAGGCAATTGATATGCCTAAGCAGCTTTGGCATATCAAGCCCGCACTGGGGCACTCCAGCCCGCAAGAACACAGGTTCTTTCCAGGGACTGAGTGTGAGGCAACAAACCAGGGTAATAACCACTCGGAATGTGCCGCGGTGCCATGCCCATCTCGGGACCCAGGAGTTCTGCCAGTGCTGTAGTGGTCTCAAATGGAGTAATCCCAGTGGTGTTACAGAGGCTGCGGATGCCATATGCCCCAGTAGCCTCTGAAAGTGTTTCAGTGGCACCACTCTCCTGCCTTCAAGGGAACTCAGGCAGGCCAGCACTGACTGAGAACGTTCCTCTCTGAGGCACGCTGTCATACTCACCGAGTCTAACTCCACACCGAAAAAAGGGATTCTCTGCACTGGAGAGAGTTTGCTCTTTTCCCAGTTGACCTGAAGTCCCAAATGGCTGAGGTGCTGAAGCACCAGCTCCCTGTGATCGCACAACTCTTCTCGAGAATGGGCCATGATGAGCCAGTCGTCGAGGTAGTTTAGGATTTGGATGCCCACTTCCCTTAACGGGGCAAGGGCGGCCTCCATGATCTTTGTAAAGACTCGTGGTGACAGGAAGAGCCCGAAGGGGAGGACCCTGTACTGCAATGCTCGACCCTCGAAGGCAAACCGTAGAAACGGTCTGTGTCGAAGAAGAATCGAGACATGGAAATAAGCGTCCTTCAGGTCGACCACTACAAACAAATCTTGGAGCTGAACGCATTTGATAATGCGTTTCTGCGTCAACATTCTGAATGGCACCCTGTGTAAGGAGCGGTTCAGAACTCGCAGGTCCAAGATGGGCCTGAGGCTACTACCCTTCTTTGGCACAATGAAGTAAGGGCTGTAAAACCCTGCGTTCATCTCGCCTGGAGGGACCGGCTCTACTGCATCCTTTGCCAGGAGGACAGCAATCTCCTTGTGCAGTACAGAGGTGTCTCGGGCTGCCACCACAGTCTCGAGCATGCCACTGAATCTGGGAGGACGCCGGGGGAACTAAATCGCATAGCCGAACCAGATCGTTTGGATGAGCCACCTCGACGGGCTGGGAAGCACGGCCCACGCCTCCAGTCTCATCGATAAACATAGGGGACCATCGGAGTCACCAGTTTTCCTGTAGGTGTGCAGCGATGAGCAGGGCAGCTTGGTAGAGCAGAGGGTTTCCCGTACTGACTCGACACAGTGTCGCTTCCCGTGTCCCTGGAGGGACTGGCCAAAAGACCGGAGGGAAGCATTGGGTCCCTGAGCCGTGACTTCCTGGCCACTGGCAATGTGATGTGCTGTGGGTGACAGTGAGGCAGACATTGACTGCTCACCATCAGGCCACGAGCACCTGGGCCCAGAGAGGGGAAAGACTGTTCTATCTTTGACCTTTTGGCTACCGTCTGAGGCCTGCGGCGGAACGAAAATAAAAGGAAACAGAAATTCTCCACCCAGCCCTCCTCAGGTGGAGGGAGTGGTGTGGTCACCACCTTCCAAGACACAATCTCTCGCCTCTCCGGGAGGACCAGCTGGAGACGGGGACGGCGCCGCCCTCCGGCGGGGGGCACTACACTGCTGCTCTCGACAATGTCTCAGCACTCAGCGGGGCCGCCGACACAGTACGGGGGCGCCCTCTGCGACGAGCATACAGAGGTTGGCCCTGCGGCGGATGGGTGGCAGCTGGAGGGTCACGCCGGGGCAGGATGTGCTGTATCGCCTCAGTCTGCTTCTGAACTGTGGAGAACTGCTGTGCAAAGGTGTGAGAAGCCCGTGAGGACGCACCTGGCGGGGAAGCTCTCACCTTTCTTCAAATCAGCACCCGCTCTCGCCGCGGAGTCACCGCCGGAAGCGGTGAACTCGAGCTGATGTCGAACCACTCGCACTCCCCCGGAGGAGAGAGAGGCGTGACCGCAGCACTGTCAGGGGCATCTCCTCCCAATGAGCACATTCACCCTCCGCGAAAGCGTCTTCGGCATGCCGGATCCCCAGATACTGAAGGTAGCGATCGTGGCCATCGTTGGCTGAAAGGTAGTGACCACAACCAGAAGGACACGGCCAGAATGGCATCTTTAAAAAGATGACTGCCAACCATGTCAGAAACTGCTCTTTTGTGAAATGCCCAGAGGATTCTTTTGATTTGCACAGGGACTCCACTGATCGCGTCATAGCACCACACCAAACATCTCCCGCTTCCTTTTCTCTCTTTTCACTCGAACCAGAAGAAAACTGCATCTAAACAGCTCTGATTTCCTGATTTTTTTTTTTTGATTCTGTCTCTCACAGTGGAAATACACCTATGCTGAAAATTGTTAACCCCTCCATGATTTCTAAGTAAGAGAACCTGCAAAATCACAGGGTGATCAAATACTTATTTACCCCACTGTATAATAATTTAAACCTTATTTTTATCTAAATGAGATAAGGCATGAGGTTATTAGGATATTTTAAACGTCATGATTCTGTGTATTGCGGAAAACACTATACAAGGAAATTTGCCTTGACTAACAGAAAAGTGACGCAAACTAAACTGAACAGTAGACAATATACTGTAAACATGCTAAAAAGTCACGCATGCTCTAAAAAGTGCATGAGTGACATGGCAGCAAAGTGGCCTGCAACAAAAACTATTTTAACATTAAGAATCTATCTAAAAGAAATTTCCCACAACACAGGACATTTCAAGAAGGTTCTCACAGCACATTCACATGAAACAAACACAAGAGGAATTAAATCAGCAATTGGCAAAGTTGGCAATTGAATCAATCTACATAGTAATGCAATCAGCAAGAATATCACATGGCTATTTTGAATGAGGCCAAAAATAGCTCAAACAAGCTGAGCCTTTTTTGCAAGGACTCGAATCTAATGATGCTTCATTTTAAATTTAAATGTCAGCTTAGATTATGTTATTTATGAATTTTCAGTATTTCCATTATGCTAGAGACGTTCCAATATTTTGACATTTTTCTGCATTCTGTGTGCTCGTGAAATTGTCTGCAATTGCAAGACATTCTTGTACATATTCTGTGATATTTCAAGATGAAATCAGTTATTGGTTCATAATTATCTACTTCCAACCAGACAGCAGGATCTTAGATAGGACGATTACAGAACACAATAATAGAATGGCCGTTGGGTCCATGACATCAATAACAAGAGTCGTTTGGAGCTATTTAGAAACGCTATCGTACGCCGTACATGCAAAGGCCATTCTGAAGAAGGACTGTTTAAATCGTTTTTATATTTGCATTTATCCTAGTGATAACACTGCGTGTATAAATCTAAACGCAGCATTTTTATTAAGGCATTAGCGTCAAGCATCTTTTGCATAACATAATGATGTTGCTGCCAGTTGCCTGAAGCAGCTAATTTCCGTTCCGCTTTCCCTTGCGTGACCTCCCTCGTAAATCATTATGCTAATGTGTAGTGCCATGCATTTTTTGTCTAGGCTTGAGCATAATTACCCAGACACACACTGATGCTCAGAAGTTTCAAAAGAGGGCACAGTAAGATGGCTGAGGGTTGACAGAGGAAAGGGGTTTGGGTGAAAAGGGAAGCAGGGGTGGAAACAGCAGCTCAGTTCAAACCAGCAGCGCTAGTCATGAGATTAACCCTGTTGTAGGCAGTCAGAGAACCACAAGATCATAGTATCTTCAGGTTTCTAGGTGTGACATGGTGTAAATCTATGGGGATTTTTTATCTGTTTTATTGGCCAACTTTATTATCAAATTGCTTAGTAAAGGAATAACAAGACACAACTGACAGTTTCTTTAAATTGTTTCTGACGATTATTTTGACAAATGACTCAATAACAAGAAAAAAAAACATCACAATCTCCCAAGCACAGATGTGTTCATTGGCTTGAAATGGCATTTAGATGAATATGTGCTGTGTGTTTTCCTCTCAGTAACTGAAAAACAAATAGCTGTGAGAAAGCATCTGATTATAGAGATGTGGGTGTTTGCAACAGCTCTGCAATCAGCACTGCAGTCATGTCACATGTATGTATTTAGCATTTAATTCAATAAGACTGCTAGTATTAAAAAATGTAGTTGTAGTGATGAAGTTGAGGTAAAACAAAAGTACATAATCCAGGGGCTGGTTACACAAACTGCTTAGACTAGTCTTAAAAGGTTAGTAATTTATTTTTTTATTTGAAGACTGGTCATAACTTTTGAAGACTGGACTGGTTTTTTTTGCAACCTGCAATGCTCTCATCTCCTATGACAGACAACTCTCCTTGACATTCGACAAAATTCGCAATCTGGACCTACACAGACCGACTTTTTCGTGAACGGAGGTGACTTACCTTGGCTACATGGGCAAAAGAAATGCCGGAAAAGGGGGAAAAGAGCCGGGATCCTGGTCAGGCTGAGGAACAGACAACACCGTGCCCCGCTTTCCAGCATTCTTCTAGCGAACGTCCAGTCTTTGGAAAACAAGCTGGATGAACTAAGAGCCAGGATAACCATTCATAGGGACATTAAAAACTTCAACGTCTTTGTTTTTACAGAGACATGGTTGGTCCCTTCCATCCCCGACTTGGCCATTGTCCCTGGTGAACTCTCCATTCACCACCGGGATAGAACAATAGACTCAGGTAAATGCAAGGGAGGTGGAGTGTGTGTAATGACCAAAAAAATGTGGTGTACTGATGTACTGGAAGTTTCATCGGGGTGCTCATGATAAAATGCACCCCTTTTTATCTGCTCAGGGAGTTTTCGGCAATATTTTGTACCGCTGTTTATATTCCCCCCCTACGCCAACATCACGTGCACACTGGATGCAACTGTTTGATGTTATCGACCGGTAGGAAACGTTACACCCGGAGACTGCTTTCATCGTGGCTGGCGATTTTAATAAAGCCAGTATGAAGAAAGTTCTGCCAAAGTTTTACCAGCACGGAAACTTCCCAACGCGCGGTGAGAACATCCTGGACCATGTTTACATGCCGTACGCACATGCTTACAAAGCCCACCCCTGACCGGTCTTCAGCAAATCCAATCACTCCTCTGCCCTGCTGCTGCCATAGGCAGAAGCTGAAAGGCGAGCAGCTTATGACGCATTTGGTTGCGTCATGATTCTATGACGCTGGACCGACCAATCAGACAGCGCCCTGCATCACTGTTTCGACATCACGGACTGGGAAGTTTTGTAAGTATGTAAGTCCATGAGCATGACATCAAGAACCTGTGAGAGCAAATTGAAATCATAAGGATCCACTCTTGTGGTACTGTCATTCTTCTCAGTGCTGCTTCAAGATGAACGCACCTTACTTTATGCTGTTAATTTTCTATTTCTTACCATGTGATCAATCACCCATGTGATCAGTAACCCAAAGTCACTTAAAGACATGCACATAATGAAAAAGTTTAATGGAATAAAATGGTTAAAGGAATATTTCACCCAAAAATAGACATTATGGCATATTTTACTCACCCCAAAGCCATCCTAGGTGTATATGACTTTTTCTTTCATTTTTAAAAATGTATCCTGGCTCTTCCATGCTTGGTAATGCTGGTGGATGGTGACCATTATTTTGCAGCTCTGTAAATCGGATATTTCCACAAGTACTGTGTTGTAAAACTAACCTATAATTCTTTGGGGGTTTATCATTTGTCTCCTGAAGCAGATCGATGGTTTTTTTGTTACAAAATTATTTCTAGCTTTAGAATTATGATTTAAGTAACTGACTTGTAGCAATGGCTGTATGCACTGAGAGTGTGTCTTCTTCTTCTATGGATTTACTGCCGGGTAACATTCCCCTTTTGGGTTGCATACCACCACCACCTATGCTGGAGTGTGAAGGGTTTTCAATAGGTCTTGAGATCTTAGCTGACCCCTGACTCGATGTATGATGCAGCTTACGTCATATGCCAAGTCAGAGGTCAGTCAAGACGCATTCTCAGGGACACCCATACAGTCATTGCCAGATGCCAGTTATTTAGGTTGTAAATTTAAAACTGAAATATTTTTGTTACAAAAACCCATTAATCTGCTTCAGAACCAAAATATTTTTTTTTTAAAAACTCTGACTGTGTTTGTCTAAAAGAAGAAAGTCAAATACATCTAGTAGTAGTGAAGATGTGGTCTTGTTTTTCTTAGTTCTTCCTGTTATTTGTTTCTCAAACAGCACCGTTCTGGCAAGGCCGAGTTTGGTTCTCGGACCTGATGTCCCTCTTGGACGGCTCTCCGTGGGAGATACCGATTAGTAGGGATCTTCTCTCACAAGCGCCATAGTGCACTCGCGCCCGGAGTTGTGGAAACTAAGAGTTAGCCGCAGGTCTATCAACCGAGGTTGTTGAGACCCTTCTCCAATCCAGAGCTCCATCTACGAGGAAGCTCGCAGCTTACCCATGGCCTGAAATGGAAGTTGTTCACTTCATGGTGTAGAGAACGACAGCAGGATCCAGTTAACTGCCTGGTTGGTACAGTGCTGGAATTCCTGCAGTCTCGCTTGTCTACTGGGGTCACCCACTCCACCTTGAAGGTTTACGTGGTGGCGATATCGGCCTACCACTCCTCTCTTGGCCTGAAATGGAAGTTGTTCACTTCATGGTGTAGAGAACGACAGCAGGATCCAGTTAACTGCCTGGTTGGTACAGTGCTGGAATTCCTGCAGTCTCGCTTGTCTACTGGGGTCACCCACTCCACCTTGAAGGTTTACGTGGCGGCGATATCGGCCTACCACTCCTCTCTTGGTGGACATACAGTTGGTAAAGAACCCCTGGACATACGCTTCCTCCGCGGTTTGCTGCGGTTAAGGCCGCCAGTACGCTCCCGGGTACCTACCTGGGACCTGGCTGTTGTGCTAGAAGCCCTCTTTGGGCCGCCTTTTGAGCCCATGGAGGAGATTTCAGATAGTCTATTAACGATAAAAACCACACTTCTTTTAGCATTGTGTTTTCTGAGGAGAGTAGGTGACCTTCAGGCCCTTTCTGTGGCCCCTACACACCTTGACTTTGCGGCAGGCATGGCCAAAGCCTTCCTGTACCTGCGAGCGGGTTACAGTCCAAAGGTGCCTACGGTTACACCTCAGCCAGTGGTACTGCAAGCCTTTTACCCACCTCCCTTCAGGGAGCCTGGTCAGAAGAAGTTAAACTGTATGTGTCCAGTGGGAGCACTGGACACGTACGTTCACAGAGCTGCCCTGTGGAGAAAGTCGGATCAGTTATTGGTATGCTTCGGTTCTCCCAAGAAGGGGCTACCAGCAACAAAGCAGGCTTTAAGCCGTCAACTTAGCATATGAGTCCTCTGGTCTCCCGCCGAGGCTAGGAGTCAGAGCTCACTCAACTCGTGGTGTGGCGGCTTCGAAGGCCCTACTTTCAGGGGTCTCCATGGCCGATATCTGCAATGCTGCAGGGTGGTCAACCCCCCTCACATTCGTCAGATTCTATGGACTTGACTTACGAGTTCTGCTGTTCTCTCGAACTAGCTGTGCACAACCACACACTAGGCAGGGATTTAAAAAGTCTGTCGACGCAGCGTCTCGTTCCTTCAAGGAACAGGGTTATATACATAACCTGAGATGTTTTCCAGACTGTTCGGCCCAGGAGGGCATTGTCATGGACTGTTGGGTCTAAGAGAATGTTGTCGCTAATGGTTCTGCCTCGGAGGGTACTACAGTCGTCTGCTCTGCCCTGGAGGGCTCTCAAACTGTTTGGTCGGCCCCGGAGGGCATGGTTGTGGTTTGGTCAGCCTAGATGGGCTTCCCTGCCATCTGCACCACCCTGGAGGAAGACTGTGATGTCAAGGAGAGCGTTCCAGCTGACAGATCGGTCCAAGTGGTCATCCCCCCTTGCCGGCGTGCTACGATGGTTGTCTCCACCGGATGTCTCCGCTGACTGCTCCGCCCAGAAGGATGTCTCCACCGCCTGCTCCGCCCTGGAGGGCATGGTCATCCCCGCCGTCTGCCCCGCCCTGGAGGGAGTCGCCTCCGTTGATCCCGCCCAGGTGGGCTGTTCCACCGTCTGCTCCACCTTGGACGGCAAATGTTTGGTTGGCTCAGTAGAGCATCTACGTTGCCCAACGAGCCCAGGTGGGCTTTTCCGCTGCCTGCTCCGCCCTCAGGACTTTTTTTTTTCTTTGTTTGTTTTTTTGTATCTAGCGTCTGGAAGCCGCTCCTTAGAGGGGGGGCTATGTAACACCTGTCCTGTGTCTCATGCCTGTGTTTATGTTTTCTGGTCCATGTGCTCTTTGTTTGTTTACATACCCGTTTCCTCATGTCTCTGCCTCGTTTGGAACTCCGCCTCTGTCAGTAATGTTCACTCCCTGCCAGCCGTGTGTGTCCAGGTGTTCCCCATTATCCTTTGAATGTGTCTTGTATTTAAACTGTGTCTTTTGGAATGTGCAGTGTCATTAACGTTTCATGTCAGCATGTGTGTCTCTGCATCACTCGTTGCGTTTTCTGTTTTGTGTTTTCATTTATTAAATGTTCAAGTTTGATTGCACTTCTGCCTACCCGTGTGGAAGCAAGAGCGCGAGCTCATGTCAGCTGGTATCGTAACAACAGGAATCTTTTAGAATACCTTATAAAGACCAGAAGATTTTCAAAAATACAGTAAATAGTTTTGACTTGGACTCCTTGTTCGCTGGAAATTGTCGTTGTCACCTATCTTTAAATCTGGAAATTCACAATCTTTTTCTAATTACAGACCTACTAGCATTTTGCCAGTAATGTCTAAGATTCTTGAGAAATGGATATGAGATCAAATCAAAGACCACTTTACAAATAGTACTTTTCAGCTTCATCCACTTCAATTCGGATTCCGATCCAATTGTTCAACTGGGTCGGCCAACTGTTATCTCATTGAGAAAATCAAGTCATTACTTGATAGCAATAACACTGTAGGTGCAGTCTTTCTTGATCTCAGAAAGGCATTTGATACAGTAAACCACCAGATCCTTCTGGCTAAATTATCCACTTTTCATTTTTCTGACAGCGTTTTAAAATGGATTCACTCTTATCTCTCTCAGCGCTTACAAACGGTTTGCATTGCGAATAACCAGTCTGAGTTACTTAATGTATCGACGGGCCTACCACAAGGCTCCATTTTAGCACCAGTTCTCTTTAGCATGTATGTTAATGACCTGCCATTGATATGGCCGGAGGTCAATATTCAGATGTATGCTGATGACACTATTTTGTACATACAAGGGTCATCAAAAGTCGAGGTAGCGGTTAAACTCACAAATACAATGGTCAAAGTCACAAACTGGTTAAATAAATGTTGTCTACAACTTAATGTTTCCAAAACTGTAGGTATGTTTTTCACTAAATCACGCAAAGTAACCAAAGATGCAGACATTATAGAGTCAGGAGAAAAAATACACATTTTCAGAGAATTTAAATTGGAATTCAAATGGATTCTGAACTTTTAACGTTTTAAATCAAATTTAAAGCAAATTTCTAAAAGAGTTCAACTTAATTTATATAATTTCAGATATATTAGAAATTCTATGTCTGTCCAGGCTGCTAAAACATTCATGTACTCAATGATTTTTTTCTCATCTTACCTACTGTTTAACAAGTTGGTCCCAAACTAATTCAACCATCTTGAAGCCTTTACAGTCATTATATAAGCAGACAATCAAAGTATCTGATAAGAAACCAAAACATTTTCATCATTGTTCCCTTTGATCAATCAAGTATACGAATGCCTGTCAGACATATAAAATCTTACATGGGATGGCCCTTAGTCCCCTCAGCGAATTTGTCAAGTTTAGAACATCTACTCACCGGATCACGCGAGGAGTGTCGAGAGGTGATTGTATTATCCCACTTAGAAAAAGTGCTTTTAGTCAGTCAGCTTTCTCTGTTAAAGCCTCTCAGGAATGGAACACCATTCCATCAACAATCAGAGACATTAACACATATAATCTATTTTGCTCTCATTTAAAAAGCTGGCTAATTAGCAATCAGATCTGCCAACACTAAAACACTGATGCCGTCATCTTGTGGTTGATTTGTGTGTATGGGATTCTTTTCTGATCAGTGTAAATCTATTATGATCTTGGTTTTAATAAGGCCTGTCATTCTATTTCGTATTTATAAATGTTTATTACGCTTTGTTAATGCTTGGTATTTATACTGTAATACTGATGTTCTACTGCTCTTGCTTTTATCTTTTTCTAAATCCTCTACTGATACTTTTGTCTTATGTATTTACTAAATTGTTTGTTGCTGTTATTTGTGATTTTGCAACTAATTCAACTTTTAAAACACGGCCTTCCTCTGCATTTGACATCACTAGCACGAGTGATTAACAATGGGTTAACATAGAGATTTTTATAGCTTTGTTTAATTGTTTATAATATTGTATATAATATAATATTGCTCTTTTAGGATGCCATTGTACATCAGGCCTAAAGGACAACAAATGAAAATTAGCCTTTGGCTAACTCTGGCATGTTACAGTTGTACTGTTTTTAATATGCATTGTCCTGTTAAAATAAAAACAGCCAAAAAAAAGACAAGCTGAAAATGGTCTGTTCCATGATCTCCACACCTCGGTGTGGAGATCGGGAAAGAACGGCATGCTCCGTCTTGAAGGCTCAGGCTTTCATCAAGTTTACTGTGGCACGGCTCTGTCTTTACCTCGGTCAGCCATTCAAGATTTAATTTGGCTACCACACGAGTCACCACCTCCAAAAGCTTTTCGTACTGGGGCGAAGAGGAGATGGTGCTCTGCATCTCCTCATCCTCAGATGAAGAGAGCAGCAGCGCAGCGTCACCCTCGCGGGGGGAAGTAACCGCGGCGCGGGCTTCCTTGGCGGATCTGGGGGAAGAGGAGTCAGATAGGGACTCGCCCGTCTCCGACTACTCTGTCTGCACTAGATCTCTCTGCGATCCCCAAGAGCGCTTTCTCCGCTCTACCTCGGCGTGAGCGGGTCCAGCACCACGAGGAATGCTAGTGAAGGCTTTGTCCTCAAAGAGAGCCTTCTGGGATCAGAGCACACGCAGCGGCATGAGCTTGCATCCTTCAATCCCAGGCAAGCCACAAACAAGCTATGTGTGTCACCCGGCAAAACGTATCTCTTGCAAGGGGAAGCACACGAGCCATAGTGTGACCCTCGCCCCTTACAGATTACTTTTTTTTTCTCTCAAACACACAGTAGAAACGGACACTTTTCTTTCATACACACACACAGAGAGCTTTGCTGAATTACAGAATGCTAATGCTGGTCGCATTCCATGTGATTTTACACTTCCTGGCCGATGACGTTACCCGCCTATGACATCTCACCATTTCATTTTTTTGATTGCACACACAATTCAGAGCCATCATGCTGAAGGCGTTCCCCATAGCGTCTCGTTTGACACGGCTCGAGTTCCTGAAGAAGAAAATGTGTGTGTGTAGAGTCATTACTCATAAAAATCATGTTAGAGTTCTGCTGTTTATGTCTGCAAAACAACAGTTCTGCTTATGTCTGAAACAAAACTATCTATGGTAGTGTCTATCCATATTTTCTCAGATTTTTATTAATTGTGTGGTCTTCTTTGTGGACTGAGGGAAATATCTGTAGATGAAACTATTTTGTAATCCAACTCTATTAAAATTGGTCTTAATCTTCAAATTAAAGAACAACAATCTGAGAAATTCTTAAGTCCACTCTCTGTAAGACATTTATAGTTTTATTGCTTGGTCTCTGTATTTGCATGACTAGAAATAGGCAAGGCAAGGCAAGTTTATTTATATAGCACATTTCATATACAGTGGTAATTCAAGGTCCTTTACATTAAAGGAGTAAAAAAATAATAAAATCAATAATAAAACAATAAGTAGAACAATCATAAAAACAATGATCATAAAAAACCTGATTGATTAAAATAAATTTAAGATGATTTAAAAATTGATTTAAAGTAAGTTTAAGACAGTTAAAAATAGAAAGCAATCGGTTCGGATGAAGCACAGTGCTCATTCAGTAAATGCACAGCTAAACAGATAAGTTTTGAGTCAAGATTTAAAAGTATCTACTGTTTTAGAACATTTGATCTCTTCTGGAAGCTGGTTCCAACTCCACTGTTGTAACTTGACCGGTCCGCTGAATGTTGCGTGAGCTCACGCTTCTCAGCTGGCAAGGGAGCGAAGGACACGGAGCTAGGAGTTTAAACATTTATTTAAACACGGAACAGGAAAATAAAGCTGACGAGGCAGCGAACATAAAGCAAAACATCAGCGTGACACGAAACATGAAACTTCAACATCGGACAAACGGAACTGGAAAACAAGGGCTTTAAATACACAACACTAAACGATGTGGGAGGGAACATTAGGGGAAACACAGGTGCAGTGAATGAAACAATCAGGACCGGAAAACCAAACATGGGCATAGACTAAACCAATACAAACCACATACCAAAGAACTCAAACACAGACAGACATGGAACGTGACAACTGTACCCTGTGATTAAGTAATTACATGATAACCTGAAACTGTTTAACATGCATAAAACGCATAAGATGTTTAGTGAATGTGCAATGAGGTTCACACGTGAGTAGGGGTGTTGTTCATTTCTTCATGAATATCAGAATCTTTATAACCCAATAGTAAAAATATCAAAATAAAAGCATTTAAAGAACATCTAATATTTAAGCTCTGCCTCCTGAAATGGTTTGATTTGTGCAAAGCTCATCATTCTAAAAAAGTAAGGTGTGCTTTGATTGGCCAGATCTCCAGTTCTTTGTGAAATGGGCAGAATACCACAAGCAGGTGGCCGTGGCCCTAACCATAACATGATGCTGTGTCCCGGCGTTATGACACCAAAACAATAAAACACAATTAAAAACAAGGCATTTGTTGATCCAGTGGAGACATAAGTACTGGTTATCATGACTTAGTTCTGTCTTTTTATAAGTCATGTTGCATCACGCTTCGTAAGCATAACACCATGTCTGCATTTATGATCAGAGAAACAATAAACAACAAGCACTACCCTTCACTGCTCAAAACTCAGGTTTGAATAATAAGTAGCAGCTTATTTTAATAAGAAAACATAATTTTCTTAAAGGTTGTGAGTCATCAGCAGCAGACTGTTCTTGCAGAGGTAGAATTGCCTCACTTTCTAGTCTCTGTGCACAGCCAGCATAGACTGGAATCAGGAATCAGTCCTCCGTAAATGTGATGAACACACTCCAATATTTGTGTCAACTGCTCTGGAACAGTGTTGGAAACACGACTTAACACTGATTTCTAGTTGTGTCCTCTTTTGGAAGCTGGACTCTTCATTATACACCAAGAGCTTGTAACACTCTAAAGAGAAAGGATATTTTTTATTCACATCATATGACCCGTTCAGGAAACCTGAAAATGGAAAGTAAGATGTTTTTAGTTGATACGGTCATGACTGAGAATGATTATTTTCTAGTATCTTTTCGGGCAAGGTCTAACATCAGATCACAGACTGAATCCTGACAGCTCCACCCCTGTAACCCAAACCCTGTCCCAGCTGAGAAACACACACCTCTGCCCTACAGCTCTGGAAATCTGACAACAGCCCATCACAATGGGCCAAGGTCACAAGCCAAGCTGCTGGCCACTTCTCACCCAGTCGAGCCTGTTGCATTCATTCGTCCCAGCTGGCACTCTGGTGCTGTTTATCACTTAACGCCTTGAGATGTGTTTGTGACTGCGAGAGGCCTGTGTTATCACTGCTGGAGTCTATCACTTGTCTGTTGCCAAAGGGGTGTCTACAGCCTTATGATTCTGAGATGACATGCAAGAAAGGTAAGCAGAAGAAAAACCTGCTGCTATATTCATTCATCCATCCGTTCTCCATAAAAGATAAAAAGAATATATATAAAAGAAAAATTTATTATTTTGACCCATACAGCTTATTTTAGACTATTGCTACAAATATACCTGTGCTGCTTAATACTTCTATATTTGGGGTTCTATTGTTGCTGCTGTTGTGGAGTTTTATGTATGGTTGCAGGCCCAGCGATTGCGAATGACTTTTTGTAAACTAAGACCACTAGGTGGCGCTGTCACTAAACTGGCAACAGAGTGCTACTGTGATGTATTATTTCACCCTTTTTCTCTCAACAAAATCACAAAAGGGCCTCTCCATTGGCTTTTGGATTAACTAAGCTCTGTGGCCAATAAACGGTTATGATTCTTACATGTTTTGCTCTATGCCAAAAGTAAAAAGCTAAGCATTACAAATTAACCACACCAGTTTCATGACTTCACTTCTCCCTAAGATTTTGGGTTAGAATAGTTTGCAAGAGCACAGTTATAAGCACAGTGATGCTGTGAAAGCAGCTAGTGAGTACATGAGTTCACCTGTTCAGTTTGATGATGTTTAATTTTGTAGACACGTACGTCTGCGCGATGTCTGTTAAAGATCTGGAAAGCACCTGCTGTCTACAAACATCTGGCAGACGTCTTTCAGATGTCGGTGTCACATACATTCTAAATCATAAGCATCTTAAAGACATCGAATAGACATTTATTTGACATCTAAAAGGAGATGTCCAGTGGACCTATTGCAGATGAGCAAACAACTTAAATAATACATCTTGCATTTGTAAATGCTGATGTCAAATAGACGTCTCCAAGATGTACGTGTCCTATCAGGGCTGTGACTCAATCTAAAGAAGCCAAATTCTTTTAATTTGGCTGCTATCTTTGACATCATAAACTACCATGCTCTTACTCTTGCCTTTGGTAATAAGCATTGCCATGATGTCATTCTCTTGTGGCCTTAGAGTTATTAGTCACATGACAGCTCATATGAAATTTGTGTCCAGAACTAGAGACCATGAGCAAAGATTGGAAATGTTTAAATTGTACATCTCTGCAGTGTGCTGGAATAGACTTCATTAAGCGGTATAGAAGAGAAAATTGAGATTTCCTGCAGTCCTGCTCCAGCTAAACAGTTGCCATTAATATGAATGGGAGGGCTAATGGATAGCTTTCACCAGTTATTACAGACCTCCTCGACTGTACCCACCTCTCAAAGGGCATTAAAAGGACATCTTAGATTAGTTCACTGAATATAAGTGTTTTTACATGATTCAAAACAAATTGTGCTGAGTACATAATTGCAAGTCTTGAAAGAGTTTTACCCACTTTGAATATTTCAATTGCTTGTTTGCTGAATTTAGTAAACTGGGCAATTTTTTGTAGACTACAGATTATAGAAGTTTTATTAATTAAGTGTCATTTTACATTACCTATCAAGTAAACATTAAATTCTGCATATATTTAGCCATTTCAGTCACAGACGTGTCTGTATAATCAAGCGTTTAGTTGGTTTTATCAGCATGTCTGTTGTGCAAATCTGAGAGCAATTAACTACGAGTGTGCCTGTTATTAGCCATGACCTTTCCAGGCTTCTGCGTGTATGGGTTTGTCATAAGGAGCTGAGGGCTGGCAGAGAACTAGAGATGCTGTAAACTGTAGCCACGATCCACTGAAACTCCACTGGTGCCTCAGCCGGTGTGATCTGGGAGTCTGTTGTGAACCGGCCTGCCTTCCCACTTACATAATAGTACACAGGATGATACAAGCATCACAGTGTTTGAAATTACATTTAAGCATCTGGCAGATACTGATGAAAATGAGAAATTAATTTACAGCATTTAGTCACAGATTCTTTAGCAAGGCTTTAGGCTAAGGCACGGCACAGGAGTGGTTTATGACAAAAAATTCACCAGAAAATGTCTTGGTTACGTATTGTAACCCCCGTTCCCTGATGGAGGGAACGGAGACGTTATGTCGTGACAACAGACTGCTCTGCCCAGTCTGACTGCCATTGGTGCTTAGAAGATGCTCGACCAGGGTCCGCAAAAGAGGAGACACGACTAAGAGAGTAATGGCGCTCGCATCCCCTGTTAGGGGGAATGGTGCAGCGAGCAGGACACCAAGTGGTCTGATCTATCTGTTTTGCAACAGGGAAGAAGAGACCGGTACAACCCGGAGGTTGTAATATCGTGCGAAAGTGTTTGGTGTCACCCAGCCCACAGCTCAATAAATATTTGCCAGCGAGGCCCCGTGTGCCAACGCATGGGAGGACGCTACACCCCTAGTGAAGTGAGCGCGCAAACCCAGGGGACACGGCTCACCAAGACGATGGCATCCACTATCCAGTGGGCCAACCTCTGCTTGGAGACAGCCTTCCCTTTCTGCTGACCTCCGTAACAGACAAAGAGTTACTCTGGGCCCGACCCTCTTGATGGAATTGAGCGCGGTCAGGAGCGCTGTCTTAAGAGACTATTTAAGCTCGACTGAATCCAGCGGCTCAAAGGGACCCCTCTGAAGGCCTGCAAGCACAACAGAGAGATTCAGGAGGGTATCAGGGGCGATCTTGGAGGGTTTAACCTCCTAGCGCCCCTCAGAAACCTCACGACGAGATCATGCTTTCCAATGGACTGGCCATTCACTGCATCGTGATGGGCTGCTATGGCAGCCACATACAGCCACATATCACATACACAAGTGAAGGGCGACAGCCTGGGCTCCAACTTAGGTAGGAAAGCACTACTCCAATCGTGCATGATCGGGGGTTCTTCGCACATGCAGAACACTTGTCTTCAAGGCATAAGCTCGCCTCGTAGAGAGGGCTCTTGCCGAAGTGATCGTGTTAACCATCGCCGGTGGAAGAACACTCAGGTCTGCCGCGTCCCATCTAGGAGACACACACATGGAGGTTGCACAGGTCTGGGCGCGGGTGCCACAGGGTGCCATACCCCTGAGAGAGGAGATCCTGCCTCAGAGGTATGCGCCAGGGAGGAGTTGTCACGAGGAGAATTGAGTTCCATAAACCAGGTCCGCGTGGGCCAGTATGGCGCAACCAGCATGACCTGTTCCTCGACCTGTTCCTGACCTTGCACAGTGTCTGTGCGAGAAGGCTCACATTCCATCAAGAGCCTGACCCTCTTGATGGAATTGAGCGCGGTCAGGAGCACTGTCTTAAGAGTCAGGTATTTAAGCTCGACTGAATCCAGCGGCTCAAAGGGACCCCTCTGAAGGCCTGCTAGCACAACAGAGAGATTCAGGAGGGTACCAGGGGCGATCTTGGAGGGTTTAACCTCCTAGCGCCCCTCAGAAACCTCACGACGAGATCATGCTTTCCAATGGACTGGCCATTCACTGCATCGTGATGGGCTGCTATGGCAGCCACATACACTTTCAAAGTGGAGGGCGACAGCCTGGGCTCCAACTTTTCTTGTAGGTAGGAAACACTACTCCAATCGTGCATGATCGGGGGTTCTTCGCACTCGGAGTGTGCCGCAGCGCCATGCCCATCTTGGGACCCGGGAGTTCAGCCAGTGCTGTAGTGGTCTCATATGGATTAATTCCAGCGGCGTTACAGTGGCTGTGGATGCCATATGCCCCAGGAGCCTCTTAAACTCCTTCAGTGGAACCACTCTCCTGCCTTCGAGGGAACTCAGGCAGGCCAGCACTGACTGAGCGCGTTTCTTTGTGAGGCGCGCTGTCATACTCACCGAGTATAACTCCACACCGAAAAAATAGATTCTCTGAACAGGGGAGAGTTTGCTCTTTTCCCAGTTGACCTGAAGCCCCAACCGGCTGAGGTGCTGAAGCACCAGCTCCCTGTAATCGCACAACTGCTCTCACGAATGGGCCATGATGAGCCAGTCGTCGAGGTAGTTGAGGATCTGGACGCCCATTTCCCTTAACGTAGCAAGGGCGCCCTCCACGACCTTCGTAAAGACTTGTGGTGACAGGGAGAGCCCGAAGGGGAGGAACCTGTACTGCCATGCTCGACCCTCGAACACAAAACGTAGAAATGGTCTGAGTCGAGGCAGAATCAAGACAGGGAAGTAAGCATCCTTCAGGTCGACCACTGCGAACCATTCAGGGAGCGGTGCGGCCACCATCTCCCAAGAACAATCCTATCGCCTCTCCGGGCCGCCCATCTCAGGGCCTCCTGCGCGGGGCCCTACACTGCTGCCTCAACCTAGTCTCAGCAGGCAGCGGGGCCGCCGTCATAGTACGGGGGCGCCCTTGGCGATGAGCAGACCGAGGCTGGCCCTGCGATGGACAGGTGGTAGCTGGAGGGTCACGCCGGGGCAGGATGTGCTGAATGGCCTCAGTCTGCTTTTGAACTGCGGTGCAAAATTCTCCACAGTCCTTCATTTCAGCCTGGTTCAGCCATAGGTAGCGCTCCTGGGCAACTAGTGTGGACGCCGTCCGCCCGAGGGACCACGCTGTGACCTTTGTCACCCGGAGGACGAGGTCGGTCGCCGAGCACAGTTCCTGCATCAACCCCGGGTCGGCACTATCCTTATCTAGCTCTTTCAACACCTTGGCCTGATGGACCTGCAGGATGGCCATGGCGTGCAGGGCTGAAGCAGCCTGCCCAGCCACACTGTAGGCTTTGGCAGCCAGAACCAATCATCCAGCCGAAAGCGCTCAGGCCTGGGTGGCTTTGACACCTCCAGCCCAATGCTCTTGGCTGCCCGAGCGAGCATGGCGAGTCGGACTCGGCTCGGACTGCAATGCCTGAAGGCGACAGACTGGCCAAATCTTCATCCTCGCCAGATGAAAACCCATCCCCCGATGCTGTGATCAACATCCAATCATTCAACGGTCCACCGAATGAAATGTGAGGGCCACCCGCGGGCGGTCCAGGCAAATCGCCAGTGAACTGCACGGGGCAGTCCCTGCGAGAGGTGTGAGAGGGCCGCGAGGACGTACCTAGCA
The DNA here is from genome assembly GCA_032359435.1 of Enteromius unitaeniatus. Taxonomy (NCBI): domain Eukaryota; kingdom Metazoa; phylum Chordata; class Actinopteri; order Cypriniformes; family Cyprinidae; genus Enteromius; species Enteromius unitaeniatus. Next base: position 1,080,946 of record JAUMHI010000052.1, read on the forward strand.
GGAAAGCTCTCACAGACCGGGAGCGGCGAACTGGACACGGGGAGCCCTATTTATTTGCTGCCCTATTTATACCCGCTCTGCGGGGGAGTGGCTCAGCATGCAAATTCCACTAGCCAATTTTCATTGGCATTT
>JAUMHI010000052.1:1081177-1094688 GCA_032359435.1 Enteromius unitaeniatus
AAACGTAACCTATTGTTCCCGTACACCTACATGTACGTTCTTTAATAGGTACATTATATTTACAGAAACTTACACCGGAAATACAGAAACACAGCCTCCTCTGACTTGACATGACAGGAAGATGATATCATTGCGTGCAGCATTTCCATACCTTCTTTACAGGGCAGCTGTCAAATGCATCGGGTGTAGCATTAAAGACGTCTGTTAGCAGAGTGATTCTGAGACTGCTGACTGGTGGGATATGAGCTCAGAGACCAGATAAAACAATTGCATAAAAAAATAATTTGCATATTAAAATCCTCAGGCCTCAGCACTAATACAGCAATAATAATAATAATAATAATAAAAAGAGAGAAATTTGTTGAGCAAAATAGGAAAAGTTATTTGTTTATTTTTGTGCACATTGTATTGCTGTAAATATATCAAAAATTGATTTCTGATGAATAATACGCATTTGGACAACAAATACTTTAATAGTTTAATTCACTGTATGGGTCAAAATTGTAAGTATATTAAAATCAGTAATAGTAATATGTTAAGATCATGTTCCATGAGGATATTTTGTAAATTTCTTACCGTAAATATATCAAAACTTAAATTTTAATCAGTAATATGCATTGCTAAGAACTTCATTTGGACAACTTTAAAGGAGATTTTCTCAATAACAGTTGTATCTCAACCAAATATTTTCCTATCCTAACAAACCAGACATCAAAGCTTTTTTTTATTAAGCTTTTTGATCATGGATAAATCTCAATATCATAAAACAACCCTTATGACTGGTTTTGTGCTCCAGGATCACATTTTAAAATTCTTTGAAATATATAATATTTAATATATGAGATAAATATGTATATAAAAAACAACATATGGATATTATTAACATACATATATACAGTATATATATATATATATATATATATATATATATATATATGAATGATTATTATTTTGATAGCATTTTTGATTTTGTATTATATATTAATTAACATGTACTTACTGTACGGTTAGTGTATAGTTTTAGAGATGAACTGTTGTTGTTATCATCACAGTAAATACAATACTACAGCATTGGGAAATGAAGTGCTTTATTTTCAACAGTTCAAATGTCCACATGCCAGACGCATTTCTAGAAAGCATGATCAGAAGTGCCAGGACGGGACTTGTTTTGCGACTCCTTCCACGTTCACATGGGTAAAGAAAGTGCATCCATCAAATAGAGTTTAATCTCTGGAACAAAGATGAATCTTGTCGCTGTGAATGAGATCTTTGACTCGTTGTGGCTGGGATGGAAATGAGAGCGCGTTTCCTCGGCCGTGGAGCCATACCTCTCTCTTTGTGCTGCTGTTCCTGGACTCTCCAGGGAAGATGGATGTCTTTTCAACCCTTACATCTGACTTGTCAACATAAATCATGGAGAACTGGGCCAAACAGGGGCCATTGGCATCAAACTGATGGGAAAAAATTTACTCACGGCTTGACTGTGAAATGGACTCATTAGGACATGTTTAACTCCTGATGATAAGCTAGCAGATTGAGACATATGCATGATGTCACATGTGGCACATTAAAAAGGCTCGAAAGAAATATGTCAGGTTCTTTGTAATTACTGCCTTTAGAGGTTCATAGCAGGAGTCATTCAAAATAATTCACGCAGAAAATGAGCAAGCAAACACGAGACTCCTCTGTACTAAAGCACACCAGGAATATTTTCATACAGCAGAAGAGTGACCATCTTCTGAAATCTTCTCATGCTTTATGAGAAAAACACAAGTTATTCCTTTCTAATCTCATTTGCGCTTCCACATATTTCACCACGCTGAAGATCTGCAGTGCCACATCTTAGATTATCACTGCCAAAATATCATTTATATTACAATCAGATAACAAAAATGAGATTTGTGGATTACTGCGGAATGAAGAAAGACTTGCAGCCTCTCTGTTTCTATTATTACTTAATTGACAAATAATAGTATTCTTATTCTTATTATTAACTAATGTTGACAGAGATTTGTGTCACAGAATGGCTTCAGAAGACTGCAGCGAAGCAGGGTGATTGGTTTTATGCAGACTGAATCAAATAATAAGAAATAAATCTGTGTGAGCTGGTTTGCTTTTGTCTGTTGGTTGGTTGGTTGCAGAAGGGTTTAAGCACATTTCAGCTCCCATGCAGCTAAACTATAGAAAACCACAGCTTGGCCATGTATCAGCTTTCAATAAATAAATATTACATTGACTATATGGAACAGAAATTATGACATCTCTCTGTGTAATCATTGACTGATTGATTTTTAATCAAATGCTTTTTTTCTTTCTTTCTTTTGCAAATGCAAAAAAATCCACCTCAGTTATGTTTCTATGGTTTTTAGGCCCTATTACTTTCCTGCCCGTCCTTGCTTGTCTGGCTGCTGGATTTTTCCCCCAAAAAAGCGAAATCAAAGGAGGGATTTAGTCCATTCTTTTCTCGGGAGCGCGCTCGCTCTACCCCCATCCAAGGTGCAGAGAGCGATAAAGAGGAGGCAGACAGCGCGGGTTCACGAGGCTCTGAGCGCGCGGCTGAACACTGCCGCCTGATGGACGTGGCGAGCACTGAGCTGTCTGACTGCGAGACATCATGATGTTGTGATGCAGTGCGTGCTGAGGAGGTCCTGAGAGGGACTGGGCTGGCGGTCGTCCATATGTCAGACTGCGCGTATGTATCCGCACGGAAAGTGCGTGCATGCGTGTCAAACGCATTGGTCATAGGAAGGTTCAAATTCAGGGAAAAAAAACTGAAATAATAATAGTAGTAGTAGTAACCAGAGGTGGGGGTAAATCACATTCATATTCAAGTCTCAATTAAGTCAAGTCCCTGTGCAACCAACAAGTCAAGTCATAATACCAAACAGAAACAAGTAGACCATATTTTATTTTGCCACAGCATATTTAAGAGAACTTTCCTAATTACATATTTAAATCAATAATCAGATATTAAATATAGTGTGTATAAACAGTAGCTACTTACATAATGTTAATTATGGAGTTATATATATATATATACATACACACACTTCTACAAAAAAACTATTTTTTAATTATTTAAATATTATTATTTACACATATAATCATTTTATTGTTTAATTGTTCATAAACTGCCTTAGTGCAGACCTTTTCTAAGATTTTTTAAGCATGTGATTTTGGAGCAAAAAATGATTATGACATTTCCAGACAGATTTTGAGAGATTCACTGTGATACATGAAAAATGTGTTTGTGTGTGTGTGCGCGTGTACAAATGTCATCAATACAAATGTGAGGGCTCATATCTTCTATGACAGCCAGTGGAGGGGTTTTGGGATGCTGGTGATAATTTTAGATTCCTCAGAAAAGCTCAGAGCCGTCTTGAGACAGAGTCAAACAGACAGGCTTGAATGGAAGAGAAATGTGCTAAAGCTAATGACCTCACGTCTTGGCATCCTGACCACTAAGACCAAATACAGCATCCAGTACTCCAGCGTTCATTCTTGCAGCGCAAATGCTTACATTCACCAAACAGTCATGCATGTTTCCTCTGCTGGCCCTGAGCGCATCGCCTGCCTGCTCAGGGGCTTTGAGTCACTCTGTGGTCTCATTATTATAACGCTCCATGGCCACGAACGGTAAAAACCACTCCAAACATAATTAGCCCTTTTTATCACGCAGAAGGTCAACTAACATCTCAAGAACAGGACACACAGTCTCTGCCAAATAAAAATAGGACCGGTTTAGCCATAGTGCATCCTTAAAACACACTAGTTAGGTCGGCACATTTAAGATTATTTGCTTATTGTGTGTTGTGTGTTCATTTGATTGAAATTCATGTAGAAAAATCATTGCTTGTCAAAATACATAATGACAGCTCCATATTGCCCTTAAATCTGCCTTGCAGTTATTGAATTGAAATTTCTGTACATTGCACAGACAGGGCAAACAAAGTGAAATGATGTGCAGTCACAAAAACTGAAGCAGCTTCTTCGGTTATTAGATGTTTACAATAATAAAAAAATACATAAATAAAACTGAAATTTTTAAGAATCTGACACTGTGACATGTCACATGTTGATTTTTTTTTTTTTTTTTTGCATTCATTTGAAATAACTGTTTTGTCTTATCTTACAGTAGGGTTATATATTATATTGTTAAATTTATGTTTATGCACCATTTGTTTTATTTTTATTTTTTTTTACTAGGGGCATATTGATGGAGGGACTCTATTCACAGAGCAGCATATAAGAGAGATGTGGGGGTAAAGAAACGCAGTAACCTTCATAAAGCTGTGCCCCAAACCCCTCTGAACCCCTCCAGACCCCCGTGTGCTGAAGATGAAGGTCAAGCCATCTACATTCCCTGCATACATTTGAAAGACTGATTGATTTAGAGAGGAACATCAAATCCACAATTAAATCTGATTTCACTCTCAGTGTAATGCATTAAAAGTAATCTATTAAAGGTCAATAATGCAGAAATACGAGTGTGTTGGTTCTCTGCTTTGATGCAGACTTCTCAACATGGCAGAATATAATCACAGCGGAGGTAAAGCAATCACACATTCTGGAGGAGATTGACTATTCATTTTTTCAAAACTCATTTTCTCATGTGTCTGAATGACTTTGGGAATACATTTTCTCCCTCAGCCAACAAATATAGATTGTCAGGCCTATTTTCATCAGAGGCGAAGAAAAGGTTTTTGGCAAGGTGTACTTTCCAGTTGATTTTCACATTCATATCATCGGGCTCTCAGATCTATTTCTTCATTTGCGACATGTCCCTGGGTAAATGTGTCTCGCTGTTCATTACATGTAAATAGATTTCTACAGAGGAATCAATACTGGCCTGATGAAGCAGCGCTCGCTCCTTCTCTCACTCTTTCTCTCACACACAGAGAATTATTATGATTAAAATTAACAATTTGAAGCCAAATGAAATAGTTTTTTTTCCTATCTCTCTCTATATATTTTTTAATCTTTAAATGTCTGTAGTTTCCTGTAAGGGGTAGGTTTAGGTGTAGGGTCAGTGTAGGACAATACCACATACAGTCTGTACAGTAGAAACACCATTACACCTATGAAGAGTCCCATAAAACATGGAAACGTGTGTGTGTGTGTGTGTGTGTGTGTGTGTGTGTCTAAATACAAATAATATACAGCTAAACAGAATGCAGTACTGCAGTAATAAAATGAATGGATCTATAAGCTATTATTACAGTGTAATATTACATTACTATATTTTGATATAATGCATTAGTTTGTGATGTTCACTCACTTTTTGTGATCCCACAACCATCCTGTATATAATTATATGTAAAAAAAAAAAATTGATTTTTAGGTTTATGAGTTTATGTATGAATATTGGCCATGTTTCATGATCTCTGATACGTTGATGCTTTGTTTTACCAGCTGTATTAATGTGGTGCACTAGCTTTTCTTGGAAAGTTGCTTTGGATGACTAAATGTAGATCTTGAGAGCCATTCATTTCTGATGTTGAAGCTCGATGATGGCAAATCAAACATCCTGATAATTCTTTTGCCCCTCTTTACTTGATGCCCCACACTTGCTGAACTATACATAATATACATATTATACATAACACACACACATTTCTACATCCAGTATCAGACCTGTAGCACTTTGTTTCAGGAATGCACACACCATTTTACTTGTAAAATATCTAATTATTTCTATGAATAACGTTTGTTATGCGTCGTACCCAATCACGTGCTGGAGCCTGAGTCTCAGGAGGGCTTGTGAGGAAGCTCTGATAGTAGCGTGTGAGTAGGAGAGGGAGAGAGACAGGAGGACATTGTGTGGAGCCTGTGGGGATGAGACGCATTATGTAAGCTCAGCTTCTGCTCACATGCCAGCCAATGTGACTCCCAAATCTCTGCAGAAAACAGCGAGGAGAAAGTGGGACGGAGGTGAAGCGAGGGAGGAGCCGAGTGTGTGATGCTGCAGGGACAAACACACACACAAGTTGTGCTTAAGCTGTGCTGATGTGGTCATGGCCAGAGTTATGATGTCCCCATGAAGCCCCAGCATCCTCAGCTCGTTGATGTTTCAGACGTTTTGCATTGTGTGCTCTTTCACATGCAGTGGACTGGGAACGAGAAGCCGTTGAGCTACAAAAACACAAAGGGCACTATTCATGAGTGAATTTCTGTGGAAGCCTTTCTCGCAGCATTATTTCACACGCTGTGGCACTGAGTTGTTTTTACAAGCTATTTACTGTGAGTCCCGAGGATTTCTGTACAGTAACGTGGGGTGAGTAGTAACCAGCCTGGAGAAAGAGAGCCGTGATATTACTGCTGGAGACGCAGCAGGCTCGGAAGGGCAACGTTTAATTGCACCCGAATGCACAGCTGCTTCTGAATGGCCATCAGTGGAGAGAGATGTCCTCTTGTCTCTTCCAGATGCTCCTGGAAGATGCAGTTACAGCAGGAGATAACCAGAGCACGATAACCAGCATTTGTAGATCTACTTCACAATAACCCAAAGAGACAGCACAACTGACTACTCACCTAGATAAAGATATTCATTATAGACCTCTGTTGTTTTTATACACATAATGGTTAACATAATCTTAACCCTGAATTTGACAAAAAAATAAATAAAACACAAAAAAATGTCTTGTGCTTTGGGATTGAAGGAAATTGCATTAAGACTTAATGGAAAACATCTGATTTTCTGCAAGGACATTATCATTTTTCCTCTGATTTATTTTTCTTATGATGGATATTTTAATTTTCTACCATTTTTTCTCAAAGGGAGTTTTTTTTCATATTTAGATCATGTTTTGCATACAATTTTGTCCTAAAAATATGGTATGAGGGTGTATACACATTTCCACACACGCTTCACTGGAGCTCTTTACAGGACTGATTCGATTCGATTTTTCTACTGTACAAACTATCCCCTTACCCCTACATTTGTTTTAAGGATGCTTCCTATATGTTTTCCATTTTGACCTTTTCTGTTTTGCAGTATTATTTAACATTAATAATAATATTTAGAATTAGTGCGGTCAAACCCATGACAATATGTGTATCGCACAGTGAATAAAAAGACAACAAATGTATTATAAGTTTAAATAAATGTTAAACATTGTACTATGAGGTAGTACATATATTAATTAGATGAGTTTATTCAGCAATAGCTTTAGTAATATTTTGGCTGGTAATTCAGAAGCACAATGTACCCAGCAGGTGTCACCATTGTCTTGTGTTGTAGAGAGACTGAGCGACTGAGAGGACTACAGCATTTACTGTATTAAGGAATTGTTTACTGTAATCAAACATGAACCCCCAGTTTCACAGACAAGGCTTAAGCTAGTCCCAGACTAAACTGCATGTTTGAGCTGTCTCAGATGAAAATATCTTGCTCTGACGTATCTTAAGATGCACACCTGTAATATTTTCTTATGAGGCATTTTTATAAAAGTTGCTTAAATATCTTAATTTAACTAATGTCTAACTAATTTAACTAGTCTTGGCTTAAGCTAACCCTAATTCCATTTCATGAAAGTGTATGGGGATGAAAGCTGGTGAACCTCGAAAATGGCAAAAAGCCTCTTATATTAGCCCAAATGAAAGTATATTCCCAGGCTTCAGCAGTCAAAAACTTTTTGTGAGGAATTGACCTTTTTAACATGTCTTTTAACAGACATTTTGGCCATTGTTTTAGCTCTTAAATCTCATTTGTACTAGCATATATTGCAAATATGGCACACCAGAGCATGTTTGTATGATTTGACATCAGTCCTCAGCAACAAATGAGGTTTGAAGTTCAAACTGGCAGAGCGTGCTTGGATGAGCTAACATGAGGATGAGTAAATAATAGCACAATTTGTATTTTTGGGTGAAGTGCATATAAAAATAATTTCTAGTTTGAAGTGTGTCACCTGTGGTAAAAAAAAAATCACTTGTGGTTTTGTGTGATTATGGTTGCCAAGCAACAATGTCACTTGGTGCATTAATATAAAAATTCAGATGATGTCTGTTGTGTTCAAAAGTGTGCATTTATTTGGCAGGGATCTCAATTATTTTTTTAGGCTAAAGGGAATTCTGAATCAAAATTCTGTACATTTGCTGGAATACAACACTAAAATAGCCATATGCAACCTGCTTATTCTTGCAAACAGAATCCTCAGTGAAACGTTCTGTGAAGAATATCGTGCTCCTTTCGGTCCATTCATTCACTGAATGAATCTTATCCTCTCTTATTCTCAATATGCTGCAGTTCATGAATGGCAGACAGAACGGCCGCCCTCAGAAGGAGACAGGAGGAAAGAATAGCACATTTGTCATGTGCTGGCACTTTGCATGAATAGGGTACAAAACACAGGGTGAGTTTTGCCATTTCTAAGGCTGAAATCACATAGAAATGCAGTTTAAACTGTGTTATTGTGTGGTTTCCAATGAAAGAAGCATTAAAATCCAGCATATGCTGTTTAGGCATTTGTTGAAATATGGCTGCTGGTTTGGACTGGTTTAAGCTGGTCCTGATCAGGAGCTAGTTTAGAATCAGCACATGACCAGAACCAGAGGGCATAACATGCACAGTTTTACCAGTCTCATGTTAATCTTGAGGACCTGTGGTACTGCATTCTTCATATATCCAAAAAGTCTTTAGTTTTATCATAATTATAAAAGAAAGATACCGCTTTACGATTCTCTCTGGAAAAAAAGCTGATCTCCAAGAGGCGTGCCGGGTGGCAGGGCTAAAGAGTGACGAGCGACTGATGAAACATTTGATGGAGTTTCACGTACCATCTGCAGTTCCTAATCTTGACTAGGGATGGGTACCGAAACTCAGTACTTAATTGGTAATGCTGCTAAATTATAAAAGGCAGAAGTATCGATAACCTCTGACGTTAACGGTTCTGCTGTCGTTATTGCAAAAAAAAAAATCCTATTTATTGCTAAAATATCGTTACCTAGCATATTTTAACCATTTTCTAATTTGCGATAATATTAAAGACATTTGCCTGCACTTGTTATTGGCAATCTCACACGCAGTACACAGAGCTCGCGCACACACACAACACCAAAGTTCGTGCTTAATAGAGTGACGATGGCAGAGAGAACCGTACGATCTAAAACAGGGGTTCTTAACTGGTTTGGCCTTGAGACCCACTATATATATATATACATAGTTAGAAAATAAAAACAAAACAAATTTCTGCGTGCAACGAACATGGCATAACATGTGGTAGGACAGGATAGTTCACTTTTCTGAGGTGAGAGACTTTTTATTTCATAACCAGTTGCGAAAATAACAATGGAATAATGTCACTGACAATAAGCCTGTCAACATCTCATCTGACCGCAGACACTGAATCGAGACAGCTTGATTTTACTTATTAAACTGCATCTGACAGAAAAACGTAATAAGAAAACATTTATAATTACAGTCTACAGTCAACTAGCAGCCTTCCACAATAACGACATAAACATCACATAAGGTCTCTCTAAATTAGTTTTTTCTAATAATTTAAAGTTTTTCTAAATTGCTAAAACACTAAAACCCATTGGCTGAAGAAAGTTCTCAGTTGCCTGACCTCATTTAGCTAATTGTGCAATCTGTTGTCAATACCTTAAACCAGGGGTGTCAAACTCAATCAGAGAAGGGGCCAAAAATTTAAACACAGTGTAAGTCATGGGCCAAACAGGTTAACATTTTATTGAACAGACTAAACTTTTTTAGTCTGTTCAATAAAACTTTTTGTTTAATCAGAAATATGAATTTGAACAACCAGAAAACTGTAAATATTCTCAATAACACAAATTAAATAATAAAAATAATACATTTTATAAAATAAATTAAACAAAAAAATAATACAATTGTTTTGTTGAAATAATTTTCAAAAAGAGGACATTTCAGATATAAACAAGCTTGTGAAAATTGTCATTTTGTCCTTGTGGGATGTTTGGCATCTTTTCTTGGCTACAAGTTCATTAATGTTTGAGGTTCTGAGCTGTGGAAACTCTTAGAGTGGAGTGGAGGTGTTCATCAGTGAAGCGGCTTCTGTGTGCGTTTTTGTGCGTATCTTCATCAAAGAAAAAAGTTGCTCACACAAATACGTACTACCAACCATGAAGAGCATTCGAGCAGCTTGCAAGCGAAGTTGAGGCATTGTTTCGGGAATGAAGCTGGGGAACTGTGAGGGCCCCACAGTGTCATACTTTGCCTTGAGTATGCTGTTACACTGGAGTTCTATCAGCTCAGCATCGCATTATCTAATCAATTCCCTTATTATCAAACGCCCAATCAAAACCGTTTCGTCCACTATAAATAATGCAGTTTCCCCAACTTCCACATCTCGCTTTTGTGCATCCCTCCTCCACCCATTCTTCTCCTCAGGGGTGGCAGACGGTGATCGAGCCGTGCGCCGAACCCTCGCCCTTGCCCTTGCTAGGGTTCAAACTTCTAGGGTTCAGAGCTCCCTGGACAGCACGGGAAATTTACTCAAATTAATTATCTTAATGAGGAAGCGCAAACTCGTGAAACAATGTATGTGAATCAGAAGTGCATACAGTAGGCTTAATTGTACTCGACAGTACAGCACTGTCTCTGTATTACTTCTAAATGCAGTATATTGTATTTCTACACCAACAATATCTGACTTGGAATCCTTGTTCCGGCCCCCATGACTTCATCTTTGTCGATGAAGAAGGCTTCAATCTAAAAAAGAGCACCAGCACCTTCTAAGATTAATTGCCAATCTAAGAGATATTTTATTTGAGCTGCAGGTTCAAGACCATCAGGGTCAAGAGCTAAATGAGAATCCGATTCCCACCTATGTGATAGTGTGAGACAATGTCAGTTTCCACCGAGCTGCTCTGGTAAGGGAATGGTTTAACATCAATCAGCAGTTTATGCACTTGTACCTCCCTCCATACTCGCCTTTCCTGAATCTGATTGAGGAGTTTTTCTTGGAGAAGTGTATGATAGATGCTGTAAGCCATTGATTTAGCTTGTGGTGATATAGGTGAGGAATCATGTCAGGGCTGGATATGGCACACAAGAGGCTTCTTCCCCCATTGTCTCAGGGGGGACAATATTGCTTGTGATGTTGACAAGAAGCAAATTGATCACGTTTGCTCCTTTGATTTTTGTCCCTTTTAGCATTGTATACTGTAGTACAGTGCATTGTATGCCGTTTACTGTACAATGAACAAATTGTACGGCCCAAAAGATTAAAAATTTGTTTCTCCCTGAGAACTATGTTTTGAACAATGTGTTTTCTGTTTTTTTTTGTTGTTGTATTCTTTACTGACTGCATGATTGTGTATATCAGTTTGATCACTTTGTTTTTGATTTGAGAGCAGTGCCTGATTTGAACACAGGTAAAACTGTTTTTAGGTGAAAGTTTCATTTTGCAAGAGTCAGAGGTTTGGAAATTTCAGAAAACCGTAATAAACACACATTTTGGTTACATTAAAAATAGTCATATAAATATTTTTCTGCAGTAGCCTAAATGCATTTTAAACACTAAAGGGCAGTTTCCTGAACAGTAATAATACATTATTGCCATTGTTTGGTCTTAAAATGCTCACAGATAATGCATTTTTGTAAGACGTGTTTCTGAAAATTCTTAAATGTCCTAAATTAGCAAAGGTCTAGTCCTGGCTTAATCTAATTCCTAACTGGAAAACCGGCCCTATAAATGCCTTTACAGTCCTGCATTTACAAATAGATGAATAATAATAAACTATGCATATTAAGAAATAAATCGAGGTAATAGAAAACAGGGAAAATTAGGATATAAAGCAGAAGGTACCTAAGAATTTGTAATGGAATTCACTTTATTTAGTGTAGAAACTAACCAAACAGTTAACTAATTTAAATAAAACAAACACTAGCCAAAGCTGATTGTTTAGCTGCATTTTGCAATGTTTTTGGTTAAAGCTGCAGTTAACAACTGTTAGTTCTTGTAACCAGATGTAGAGACAGAGGTGAAGTATATAGAACAGAAGTCTATTGTAACATGAACTCAAACATAACTATAACTCGGGATCGGGGCAGGTAATCAAAGTATATCCTCCTTACAGGGTTTATTCCATATGAGCAGATGATCTCCTGATCGTTATCTCTGTCTTCGGCCCCTTAAACACAGGTAAGCAAACAGGTGAGTAATCAGGCATGGGATGTTTATGCGAACCAGTGGATCCAAGGATCAGAGGACTGTGGTGCAGGTAAGCATTTCAGAGGGAAGTTGAGTAGCCAGGCAATCCTTAAGGAAATGACTAAGAGTAATACCAGAGGTAAGAAAACCAGAGATGTTACCTCAAGCTCAGCCATTGAGCTGCGGTTTCTTTTTTTTTATGGCAAACATGTCAAATCAGGTGCATACCGCCACCTACTGTATCGAAGCATGCAGCATGAAATGTAGTTTCATTTTATATATATTAATTTTATATATAAAAATACATAAATAATTAATAATTCCAATAGTCTAAATCCTGTAGTAGATCCCTGTATCCTTCAAATATACCACAACAGGATCCTGTGCATCTTTAACCTCCTCTCCTATTGTTCCCAGAATATCCTCAAGGTTCCATTTTCTCCCTATCTGATTAATCTTTGATTTAATCTTTTGTTTCAATCTAATCCTTTCTTGTCTATACTTCCCACAATGTAGCAGTATATGTTCTACATCTTCTGCAATTTTACATTCCATACATTCATTCAATTTACTTTTATCTAACATAAATAATGTTTTACTTAACCCAGTGGTCAAATCTCGGCCTCAGCCATTGAGCTTCTGGTAGATGAGGCTTTTATCTGGTGCAGGTGAATGGGACGATGTGCAAATACAGCATCACACTGGGCCTTGTTTATAAAATGTTCGTCAGCAAACACACTGATGAAACTCATTTGCTGCCCGGGAAAAACAAACTGCATCCACCATTCACCTAACGCTGGGTTCTTTTGGAAAGTTTAACAAGTTTATCTTTCCCTTACAACCAAAAATGCACTTCTTTGGAGGCATTCTTCCTGTGCAAGTCGCGTACGGCGAGTGAAGCACGTTGATAATCGCGATCTTGCTCTCTCTGACCTGCCTGCGCATATACTGTAAGAAGTTCCACCGTTGTCTATGTCATGAAGACCAATGATCGAAAAAAACTCTCAGAAACTTGTATGAACTTTTGCACTGGAAAAACTTGAGCCTGGAAATAATATTTTTAGTATGAATAATATTCATACGTCCAAATTAGTTTTTTTCTAAATTTATACATGCTTAGCTGGAGGATCCTATAACAGTGTAAACAACTCTGATTACATGAAACAGCAGGACCATGATGACATACTGAACATAAAAACACGTTCCAATGAAATAAAAAAATCACAATAAATAGAAACGTCTCGGTTACGTATTGTAACCCTCGTTCCCTGAAGAAGGGAACGGAGACGTCACGTCTAGACCGACGAATAGGAATCTTGCTTCGAGATGCCAAACAAACTCTGCGTGTATCTAAACACGCCAATGATTTTCATT
>JAUMHI010000052.1:1098215-1112205 GCA_032359435.1 Enteromius unitaeniatus
GCCATTGCCAGAAGAGTCTACCATATTCCTCATCCAAACAGTCTGTGGCACATAGATGCGCTTGATGAGGTAATATACTATTCATCCCAACTGCAATAGAGTGGGGGAACTATGACATGAGAACCAGGAATTGTCATTTTTCACAGGTTCCTTTGAGATTTTCCTACGGCAGGGTTTCTGCAGGTATTTTCAAATCTTATTTAATGCTTTTTAATGTCCAGAAACTGTTGATATTGTGAGTGCGCACAAATATAACTAGACCACTTATATTTCTGAACGATGTAACAACTCTTGTAATAACTATCCTTATAAGGAATCTGCTATGAATTATTCTTCTGGTTCCTCCTCTGTGTTGTCTTTGATTTTCAAAACATTTGGTAACTAAACAGATTGTAATGTTGTCAATTTAAAAACAATGTTCATATGATGGGCAGGCTACTGTTTTTATAACACAAAAATACACTGTAAGACAACTAATGTTGTGTAATTATTGTTATTGACACAATCTGAAAAATAATCCTGAAATAACATTTTTCAAATCTTTGTTAAAATCACACTTTGCTCCTGCCCCCATTGAATAAATCCACCCTCCGGGTTTTGTTCTTCACTGCACCTCTCTTGTCTTGTCGTGTTCTCTAGCGCCAGTGGCGACATTTGGTAGAATTTTACGATTAGATGTGATTACATATACTCAGTTTTAGATGCATGTACCTGCATTAATAACACAGAAACATGTCAACAATTTGTAAATGTATTCAGTAACACTTCTGCTTATAGGTTCCCCAGCTACCGTTACCTGATGTCATTCTGGTGGCTAATCGAGCCACCGATACACAAAATCATTTGTGTGTCCAGGGCTAAATCTGCTGCTAGAAAGCAGGAAGACATCATACGTGTACTGACACCATCAAATGTAGGTTATATGTCATCACGAGGATCAAACAAAACAAACGTTTTTATGGTGTCATCACACTTTCCCACAGTGCTAACATTAATCAACTTTACAGTTGCATGTCTGTTGTCAAATGATCAAAACAAGGCATTAGTTAAGACATGGATCAAATTAAATCAAATCTTAGATTACTTTTTACTTTGACTACTGGAATGCTAATCCATATTTATTCCATGACATATTTAATCGGTGCAGCTTCTGCAGTAATGTGGTCGATGTACCGGTCTGTCGTGGTGAAGAAGGAACTGAAGGAGCCGCAAGGCGAAGCTCTCGATTTACTGGTCGATCTACGTTCCTACTCTCACCTATGGTCATGAGCTTTGGGTTATGACTGAAAGAACGAGATCCCGGATACAGGCGGCCGAAATGAGTTTCCTCCGCAGGGTGGCTGGGCGCTCCCTTAGAGATAGGGTGAGGAGCTCGGTCACTCGGGAGGAGCTCAGAGTAGATCCGTTACTCCTCCACATCAAGAGAGGCCAGCTGAGGTGGCTGGAGGGACTATGTCTCTCGGCTGGCCTGGGAACGCCTCGGTGTTCCCCCGGAGGAGCTGGAGGAAGTGTCTGGGGAGAGGGAAGTCTGGGCATCCCTGCTTAGACTACTGCCCCTGCGACCCGGTCCCGGATAAGCGGAAAAAGATGGATGGATGGATATTATTTGATATTTTTTAGATGTTACTATTGTATTGTTTAGTAATTATACATGTGAATTGATGTGAGACACACACACACACACACATATATATATATATATATATATACATATGTGAAAACACAGCTAGTGCATTAGAATAGTGAGTCCTTTCTATTTTTCATTTCAACCCTCAAGCTGATTAATTTTACAGTCTGATTTGTTGTGTTTCTGTCTTTACCTGTACAGCTTTGACCAACTATTGCTTTATTTTGGCTGAGCTGTCAATGTTGTTGCGGGAAAGGATGAAGCTGATTGGTTGGTTCTAGTCACATTATCCACGGTGCGCTTGCGGCAATCTGAAAAGCTGAAATGCGCCTGGAAAAAATGAGCGTGTCGCTTCCATTGTGAGCATGCAAAATGCACATCTACATTTAAAATAATGGACTTGGGAAAACTTGAGATAGATAATCTCTGCGGGGGCAAAGAAGGGGGAAGCTTAAGATAAGGAACCTCGCGGAGGCATGAAAGGGGAAAGCTTGAGATAGAGAACCTTTCCGAAGGTTGGAAGAAGAAAAGTCTTTGCGGAGACAGTATGGTAGAGAAAACTTCTGCGGAAGTAGGGGTGGGGCACCTCGCGGAGGCGGGACAGGACCAGGAATTAGTTAAACAGTTGTAGTCAGTCAATAAAACAGGAACTGTTGGTTAAATAACAAAGACTAAATGAATCAATGAACCTAAAAATGGGTGAGAGGGTGCGTGAAATACGTTACATGATGTCATGGGTACGTGGCTTGCGAATAGCGTCAGCTTGCTTATGATGTCATCAGGCAGCACTGGCCGGGTCAGCGCTACTTTGCTGCTTGCAGATGAGAAGTTGCAATGTTGGCTTTGTTGCTTCTGGGCTTAGGAAAGTGGTGGAAGGCCGGCGAGTGGTAAGTAATGAGGTTTTTTTCACTTGGCGGATAGCGCGGTGACTTGACTCTCGTGATGGCTTGACGGCTGAGGGATGAGCTAGGGCGGTAGCAGGTCGTAGGAAAGCAGGCTGAGGAATCTGGTCTTCACGGAGGTAGGCAGGCGAGGATGTGTCTTCGGTCGTGCGATTCCGAAGAATGCGTACAAGGCGGGGTGCGGAAGGAACAAGAGCGGGACTATTTATAGTGGGTATCGGGGGATTTGATTGGGCAGGAGTAATGAGGGGATTGATTAGGTGCCAGCTGTGATTAATCGACCTCTCTGAATAGTTTATTTGCAAAAACTTCACTTAATATTCACAAATTGCAATTTAGTAGTCTACTTATTTGAGTCTCTTAGAATGAAAATGTAAGGTTTAGGCTACTTTGCATCGGAGCATTGTGCTTTATTTTGATAGAGAAATACTCATTCATATGCAAATATTGTCTAATAAAGGTAAAAATTATTAACTTAAATTACTGTACATAATTTGGGTTTGGTAACTGTAATGAGGTGAGCGAAGGCTTGCGGATCCATGTGCAAGCTTTATTTCAGGATACACAGACAAGGTCAAATAACCAGAGAACAGAACCACAGAGGCAAGACAGAATCGTAGTCGGGGTACACAGACAAAAGAGCGAGGCAGGAATAGAACAGGGTGGATGGAACAGGAATCCTGTTTCTTAGATGGAACAGGGTGGATCAAGCGGGTTATGAACTCCAGGGAGGAGCCGGAGGTGGATCAGTCTGTAGAGATTCCCTCCAGAGTGGAACTCCTGGCCATAACTGAAGAACGAGACCAGACAACGGCTCTCTTGGCTGTTGTTCAGACACGGAACTGGACAACTGCTCACATGGCCATGGTTTGGGAATTGGACCGGACAACGGCTCTCTTGGCCGTGATTCAGACACCGGACCTGACAATGGTTCTGTTGGCCGTGACTCGGGGCTTGGACCCGACAATGGTTCACTTGGCCGTGATTACGCTGGGGCCCGACAACTGTGGACTGGAATCTGTGGGTAACTGGATCGGCACTCCTGGCCATAATTTGGACACCAGACTTGACAATGGTTTTCCTGACTGGGACTCGACAACTGCAGATTTGAATCGGCGGGTAAGCAGATTGTGCAGATTGTTCATGCTCTGTGGTTGGAACAGAGTTGACCGAGGGTGCCATGGCATGCATAATTGGGCCTGGAGGTTGTGCAGCCACTGGTGGAACCTCTAGGGCGTGATCAGCCGGAGCAAATTCAGGTTGAGGCTCTGGAGTGACAGTACCGGCAGGTGTGGTATCAAGTGATGGGTGTGTGTACTGTATGTTTTGGACGGTTGCCCTCACCGACATCATAGGTGGGTCTACCAGGTCAACACAGTCTCATGACCAATTCGTACAAGGTCTAAAGTTCGTGTTAATTCGAACTAATTCATACGACTTCACTAATATGATTTTGTATGGTTTGTCTAAAACCCTGTGACGGGTAGGTTTAGGGGTGTTGTTAGGTTTAGGTTATTTGATCAAATTCATACGAATTGGCAACTCATAAAATACATAAGATTTTGAAGAAAGTAAGGTCATACAAATTTGTACAAATTAGCCACCTCATAAAATATGTATGAATTGCCGTGAGATCAGGTTGGCCAGGCTGGATGCCATCAGTCGCCATCCGAGCTGAAACTTGATTCTGACGGTCCTTTTGTGCAGTGGCTCCAGGGTGGTAGCCATTCTGTGTAGTGGCTGGGGCTGGAATGGCGGCCATCTTGGCTGTTGACGGTGACTGAGACATAACAACCATCTTATCTGCTGACTCGGGTGTGGCAGCCATCTTGTGCAGTGGTTCGGGTGTGGCAGCCATCTTGTGAGTTGACTCGGGCTGAGGAATGGCGGACATCTTGTTGTTGTGTCCCAATGCGTCATGCAACAACATAATGTCTGATTTATGTTCCTCCTCTGAGGAGTGCACAGTAAGTGAGGGGGTGGATATGAAAGAGGTGGATAGGATGAAAGCATAGTCAATAAAGTTCTGTAGACTGCAAGGAAACGTCCCATCAGGGAGCCAGGATTTGAAGGGTTTATTTAATCTGACTCGGAACACAGTCTTTACGAATCATTCCTCTAATGTTACCTGATTTGCAAGGTCAGTGAATAGTGAGACATACTCAAAAGATGAATCTGCCTAAAGTAGATGAACCGTTTGGCTGGGTCCATGCCTGGTAGCAGTCCCTTAAAAAAGTAAAAAAATCCTGTAGTGGTGAGTTCTTCTGTAATGAGGTGAGCAGAGGCGTTCGGATCCATGTGCAAGCATTATTTCAGTATACACAGACAAGGTCAAATAACAGCAAATAGAACCACAAAGGCAAGACAGAATCGTAGTCAAGGTACACGGGCAAAAGAATGAGGCAGGCAGACAACAATCAAACAATCCAGGGAAAACCTCGCAATTATCTGACTGGTGAACCTAGCTTTTATATGCTAGTGCTAATGAGTGTGTGGGCGTGGTGATGAACAGCAGCTGTGACTGTGATTGCAAATGGCAGAAATGGAGTGAGTGGTGCATGATGGGGAGTGAGTCCATGTGAGTATGAGGCCAAGGTGATGAGAAGGTGCTGATAGGAAATGAAGTAATAACTTAATGACAGTGAATAAAGAATATAAGCTATAAATGTAACAATATAGAGAATGCAGTTTGTAAACTATGAATTAACTATAAATTATAAATAGAAGTATTCATCACTTGCCATTACTGTAAACCTATTATAGATGCTGACTATGCATTTATTTTTTTAGAACAACATACCCTAAAAATCAATGCAAAAAAGACAACCGACACATCACTGGGTCAAATATGATTTCATGTTGGCTTGGCGTTTTTTTGGCTCTTGAATACACACATAAATTCTAGAGTTGCAATAATTAAATTTCCTTAACACATAGAAGGAGTAGTCTGCCCGTCTCTGGCTCTTGAATGAAGGTAGTACAATCAAGACACAAGTATGCTTGACAGATGAGACGTTTCAATTCAAGAGACATCCAGTTCATTAGTGCTGGCACTACTGCTATAGAACACAGGCTGTGCTCAAGCCACAGATTCACGGCCAGCAAGGAGAAGCTGGAAACTGAGACGTCCTCCTTCATCGACTGCTTTTTCTGTTGTGCCACCATTTAGGAAGGACCCTGAGCTTCAGCCACTCTTTTATTACCGCTACATAGACCACGAAGCCTTAGCTCTTTTGCTCTCGTTGATTATATGAAGAAAAATATAGGTCTATTTTTAAAGGACCACCACAACATTTATTTATGCTTATTCATAATTTTTAAAAACTGATGGTATATTTATATGGTCATCATTTACCAATTGCCAGTTGAAAGAAAACATTGACATAAAGGGAGAGAGATTTTTATTTAAATAAGTCTTTAATATTTCTTAAAATATAATTCATATATTTATGAAATCATGAATACATTTTAGATATATTTCTGCTATATATATATATATACTGTATATGGCTATTTTTAACTTCAATCATGCAATCATGAAAACCAATTTCCCTTACACAATGAAATGTGAGGCCATTAAACAAAAAAGAAAAAAATGCATAGCATATGAAGGATTTCTCTCTCTTTCTTTCTCTCTTACTCTCTCTCTCTCTGTGTGTGTGTGTGTGTGTGGGGGGGGATATCTCATCCATGAGATATTCGTGAGACACTCCTGAGACTCTTCAGAGCAGTGACTCGTCAGTCTGCGTCCAGTTCACTCGAAGTGAACATCAGATCAGTGGAGATAAATTCCTGCCGGGAATTACTGCGAGGCGGAAGGGTAAGTTTCCATTCGTGCTTATGACTATAATCTAATTACATTCAGGACTAAATTAATGTCACTGAAGTGAATCACTACATCAGTTATGTAAAAGTGACTAATATGTGCTGTTGTGATGGGCATACAGCGCGCGCTCTGATAGAATTGTTCGACTTTACGCACAGATGACATTCCACAGGTGTCGACTGAAGCAGTTCTCCGAGAACTAAACGCATTGCTTTCCATTCGCTGATTCGCTTTGTCCAATATACAGGCATCGCGGTTTGTCAGTTAAAGGCGATATATTTTGCCAGTAACTCTTCAGAAGACGATGAACGCGTGTAAGTTTTAAGCGTGGCGCATCGGAGACATAATGAAGCGCATCATTAGGCTGGGTTTGCTCCACATTTACAGGTCGAGGAATCATTCCAGATTGGTCTAGAGAATGTAACCTGAGTTGAACGTTGTGAACCTTTCCCCCTATAAAAGCTCTCAGGTTTACAGAAACCATAAATATTTGGTGCAAGTGTACGAGTGGCTTCATGTTCAGTCTTTGTGTTTATACAAAAAAGGTAATTCACATCATAGTGCTTTAGTTTCATGTAGGCTACTTATAACGCATCTTTAGCAGTTTTTCCTAATGTTCCCACTGTATATTAGATGGACTTACTGCTAGTATATAATTACAGTAGATGTAAATGAATCATTTGATACCACACACTTACTGTGTACATACATGTTTTTACTTTTGTACTCATGCTCTTTTAAAATACCTGCACATAGCTATATATAATTACATATATAGTTAATTTCATCTAAAATCCTCCTTGATGCCGTACCTGTTTCCCACCTCAGTAGCAGAAAAGTGTTTTGCAATACAAAAGACCACTGTACTGATTTTCTGATGTAACTAGTTAAGGCCATCTAATATAGGGTAGGACAACTTTTTTAGATAAAACTTGAGAGTAACAGCATGATTGATGACTGTTTGCATCATGACATGTTCAGGTTTATAATAAGGCTTTTCCTCAAAAGTGAAAATTGCTGTGTGAACATTAGCTTGTAGCACAAGAGTATTCGATTGAGATTAAAGTGAGCATTTAAGGCCAAAAAACATACATTCTGTCATCATTTTGCCACTCATCAAATATCTGTGACTTTTATTTATTCTGCAGAACTTGATGTTTTCTATCAAAACAGCAGTAGATAGTGTCATTCAAATTATGTGTGGAACAGACACTAAATCAATAATGCCTGCTGCTGTCTGTTTTTTATCCAAATATTCATGTCTATTTCCAGCTTGAAAATTTTGTTAAAATTCTCCTCTTGTGTTTCATAGAAGAAACTAAGTTATAGATTTTGATTTGATATTTGATTTCTAGATTCCATTATATGGTTATTGTCTTATACAAATTGGGCATATCACAAATCCAGTGACAAAAAAAGATATATATATATATATATACATATATGTATGTATATATTTAGGTAATGTTTGAAACATGATGAGCCCCGACAACATAATACACTTATTCAAACAAGCAGAACTTCCACTTAGAGATATAACCTCTAAAGGTGAGAGCTTAGACAAACACAGCCGAGGGTTTGTTATAGTCTAGGTTTTTATTTATGGTAAAGCATGGATAGAAACCATCACTCCTAGCAACCAGACAATGCATGTCTCACATTTTTTCTGAACATCCGTGGTCCCAGCGACTGCTTCTTAATGAACCGCTGTACGTCTTTGCTGTCGTGAGAACATGACATTTCAGACGTTGGATTGAGCGTCTGATCAGAAATATGAGTCACCCATTAATACGCACACGATACAAACTCAACATGATGCATTCTCTCCGGTTTTGTTTTTCAGAAACTCCATTATGCGGATATGAATTTGAAAACCCGAAGTCACTATGTGCTTTCTCACAACTTTGACGTCATGTGACACGTTGGCCTGCCCAATGGAGACGACTACTATACTCACCGCAACAAACGGGAAGAGAGTTCTTCAAGAGAACCCCGAACCCAACGTCACAAGTCTTTCGAATGTGTCCGCTCCCTTCCACCATCACGTGAACAATGCGGTGCTGGGGATTCTACTGGGCACACTCTCTCTGCTGACAGTCATCATGAACCTCTTGGTGCTGTTCGCCGTTAGAAAGGAACGGACTTTGCACACAGTAGGGAACCTGTACATCGTCAGCCTCTCCATAGCGGACCTCATTGTGGGGGCGACGGTCATGCCCTTAAATCTGGTCTACCTTCTTGAGGACGAGTGGAAACTGGGTCATGTTATTTGCCAGTTCTGGCTGGTCATGGACTATGTGGCCAGCACGGCCTCTATTTTTAGCTTGTTTATTCTTTGCTTGGACAGGTACCGCTCCGTACGCCACCCCCTGCAGTACTTAAAGTATCGCACGCGAGGAAGAGCGACGTTGTTGATTTGTAGTGCGTGGCTGCTCTCCATGACCTGGACTGTACCCATCCTGGGCTGGCGGGTGTTTGCTCGAGTCGACCGAAAGCCAGAGCTGGAGAACCAATGCGACACAGACTTCCGCTTCGTCACCTGGTTCAAAGTCCTGACGGCCATCCTCAACTTCTACATCCCCTCCTTCCTCATGCTTCTGTTCTACTCACAGATTTTCATCGCAGTGCGTGATCATTACAGAGAGTGGGAGAACTTTGCCGGTCCGATGGTGAAAACCGAAGCAGACGACACGTTACATAATGGCATGCAGCTGCAGATAACCAAAGCCTCTGAGAGAGAGAGTCTGGCTTCGCAGGCGTTCTCTCAAAACGAGGGCCTGCTGGATCAGTACAGTCTGGAGCAGCCTTACAGCTCCAGGGACAACAACCAGGACGCTACCTCCGAGACAAAGAGGAAGAGTTGTTACAAGGCGAAAGCAATGTTCGGTCTTTCGAAGCGTGTGAGAAAGAGCGTGCAAGACGAGGTTTCGTTTCAGAGTGACGACGGGGAAACGGTCGCAGAAGGCCCGGTGTTATCTCTAGCCTTCCTGCAGTCTGAGAGCAACACTCAGCCCAAAACGCTCCTGAATGCGAGCGACGTGTTAGTGCCAAACTCTGTCGGCAACATGTGCGAGAGCCCTGCGACTGTGGATGTTCACAGCTACGCCACGGTTCTGTGCGATCACAGCGCTCCGCCGTCCCCACCGTCACCCTGGGCTGAGAACAGCCCTCCGCTGGATGCCGCTAACACGCTCCCCAACAAACAAACCTGGCAGAAGCTCTGCGAACAGTCCAAGCAGAGCATCCACAGTATGCGCATCCGAAAGGAGAGGAAAGCCGCCAGGCAGCTCGGCTTCATCATCGGTGTGTTCATGGTGTGCTGGATCCCATACTTTATCACCTTCATGGTCATGGCCTTGTGTGAGACCTGTGTGCATCATGACCTTCATATGTTCACAATTTGGCTAGGATACATCAACTCCACCCTGAACCCCTTCATATACCCGCTGTGCAATGAGAACTTCAAAAGGGTGTTCAAAAAGATATTTCATATCAATAAGTAGGAGTAGGACTACAAAGCGATTAATCGTGATTAATTGATTCAAAAAAACACGGTTATGTTTATATTAGTGCTGTCAAACGAGTATGTTTTTGTTTGCAATATATATATGTGTGTGTGTGTGTGTGTGTGTGTGTACTATTTATATGAAAGCAGACTCATACAGTTTATATTTTCAAAATATTGAAAGTATATGTTTATACTCATATAATTTATTTATTATATATATATATATATATATATATGAATATATTTAATAGTACATATTTTTCTTAAATACATGCATGTGTTTGTATATAAATATACACACAAAACTTTTATTTTGGATGCAATTAATAATTTGAAAGGACTAGCTTACATGCTATGTGTATGCTGTGTATATGTATTATGTATATGTATATAAATATAAATACAAAAACATACACATACATGTAGATAAGAAAAATATGTTAGCTTTATATAAATATTCATATTAATATATATTATTCTCTTTACGTATAAATATTGTTTTTTTAAATATACACATAAATGTGTGTGTGTGTTTATATATACATCATGAACATACACATGTAATATGTAAACATACATTTTTATTTTGAATCAATTAATCGTGATTAATCGTTTTACCCAAGTTAGGAGACATTTTTCGTCTGCCAGCTCCATTGGTGTTTTCTGAAGCATTTCTTGTGACACATTTGTATTTCTGTGGATCTGCCATGCTTGTGTTTATTTTGGCCATTTTGTAGGTACAGAGCAGTTTTATTATTTATTGCTGGATGTCAGTTTGACACGTCTGCAATCTGCATCAGATTATGTGATAAACTTATTCAGAGTGTTTTGAAACTGGCTGCACTTGAGCACTCACACTGCTGTTCAGCACTTACATGTGGTGTAATCATGGTTCAGTAGCAACTTATTTTTAAATTAACCAACACTAAAATAATGATTCCTGAAACCACCATTAAGGGTGATGTAGGGTCAGTACAACTTGGGTTTGGTGTGTTTTAGGCTTTAGAAATGAATTATATTTAAATAGCAGGTGTGATGCATATATATTTAACAGGCAGTTTAGTGTGGTCCAAACCGTCTGCAGAGAGCTAGAAGATCAAACACATGCAAACATTGAAATTCTGGATGTATTACAATCAGGAGCGGTCGGAATGGCCTTGAATTTTTCAAAAGAAAGCGGTGATGTATGCATACTATGCACAAATTGTCTGTATGCATTGAGCTCCTGGATGATTTATATGCATTTCACCTGATCTTTGTTTTTAACAATAAAAATGATGACTCAAAGAAAAGTAATATCAACAGTAACATCTAGTGTGTCTCATTAAGACATTAAAACACATAATTACATCTTTGAAACATTCTAGACAAAATGGCTGTGTCAGAAAGCTTAGGCAGCTCACTCGTTGCTTAGCTGGTCTTATCAGGCAGTGACTGTGCAGGCAGCGGTGCACATGAAGGCACCTCACAAAAATTACAGATTTCTGAGGCACAAAATAGAGAAAGCCAATATTTAATTACTTGATAGAAAAGAATACATTTGGTCAAAGACACCCACCAGAACTGTCACATGCCATCTTTTATTATAAGATATTATAAGCAGTGAAGGATTCATCTGAAATCATTCAGAAAAAAGTATCTCAGTAGACACAATGTGGCACAGTCATTGGATTGGGATGTGCCTTGTTGCCTTCCTACCTCTATGCTTCCTACCTCTATGCTGCCTTCATTTTTCAGCTTTCAGACGCAGCCAATAACTGGATGTCTGTGGTGGATGAAGAATGGAACACAGATCATATGAAGATTAAATATGTTGTTTCATACTGCCAATGTGACAAATACAATACGGGCATTAAACGCTTGTATCCATTTCAAACATACTGTATTTTACAATCCTGTGCAACGATGAGGTGATGGACAACAAAGACTTCAAGTTATGGAAAGCAATTATAATATAATACTAATGCAAAGCAGTGCTCAGTCCCATTCAATTATCCTTTTCTTTGAACAGTTGGCTTTGTTAGCTCTCATTTAGTGCCTGTCACTTTCTATGAAACCCTGTGATTGGTGGAACAAAAGTGCCATTCTTGCTATAACCAGACTGTTTTCTTAAAATAAACTGAGAAGTAAGTTTTTGTGAATGTCCTGTAATTTCAGCATTTCCAACGCTGTGTTCAGTGCTCTCTTTGCAGAAAGGTCTTTGTGATGGAAAATGGGAAATGAAGAATTAATGTTAATTTAATTCCAATCACCTGAACCCAACTATGTTTTAGGTCAAAAGTCTTCAGAGAGCCAGAAGATGCCACATGCACACAGCTTCAGCTGAACAATGACATTTTGGGTATATAATAATCAAGCATGTTCAGAATGACCTTGAAGTTGTAAAAAGAAAACAGGAACCATTTCAAGTAAATTTAATTCCTATCAACTAATTAATGATGACCCACATTTCGAAAACCACTGGTTTACATAACATTACTCAACTAATCATTACAGTTTTTCTTCCAGGTGGTAAATGTAAGACGTAATGTTATACAAACAAACAAACAAATGCATAAATAGATCAATACATAAAAAGTTTTTAATATATTTGACAATATCTTAACTTTGTAAAAAATGTTTAACTTAATTTTATAAACTTTTACTTTTATAAATGTATTTTTTACCTCAAATGCTGAGGTAGATTATTTATTGATTTATCTGCAACATTGTGTGTCATATAAAAATATAAGTACAGTATATTGAACATTTTAAAGGCCTCAAACAGTGGACTCAAAGTTTTTACACCCACAGAAACCCTGTCGAAAAGCCTGAGCTGTATTTGTGGGACACTCATCATTTTTATGAAAAAAGTTAGTAAAAACAAAATGTTGAACAGTGTTGCACAATAATGTGTTAGAAGACAAAGAGGAAAATGTCCCAAAAGCAGAAATATCAGACTGTTTTACTAAAGCATACATGGTCTGTAAAGTGATCAAAATTACCATCTTTAAGTGTGACTACTTAAGAGGGAAGAACTTCAGTTTATGGATTATTAATGCAATGCCTGCTGGCTTACAGACACATCATGTGTCTTTTAGGTATATCCTACTGCAGATATTGTGTGATAGTTACCAGGTTTGTTATCGTGATCGTGAAGAAATACAGTGGGTTCAGAAAGTTTTCAGACCCCCTTAAATTTTTCACTCTTTGTTATATTGCAGCCGTTTGCTAAATTAATTTCTTCATTAATGTACACACATCACCCCATATTGACAGAAAAACACATAATTTATGACATTTTTGCAGTTTTATTAAAAAAAGAAAAATTCAGACCCTTTGCTGTGACACATAAATTAAACTCATATTTTCTGATCATCCTTGAGATGGTTCTACACCTTCATTTGAGTCCAGCTGTGTTTGATTATACTGACTGGACTGGATTAGGAAAGCCACACACCTGTCTATATAAGACCTTACAGCTCACAATGCATGTCAGAGACAATGAGAATCATGAGGTCAAAGGTACTGCCCGAAGAGCTTAGAGACAAAATTGTGGTAAGAAACAGATCTGGCCAAGGTTACATGGTCGCCTCCATAATCCTTAAATGGAAGACGTTTGGGATGACCAGAACCCTTCCTAGAGCTGGCCGTCCGGCCAAACTGAGCTATCGGAGAGAAGTGCCTTGGTGAGAGAGGTAAAGAAGAACCCAAAGATCACTGTGTCTGAGCTCCAGAGATTCAGTCTGGAGATGGGAGAAAGTTGTAGAAAGTCAACCATCACTGCAGTCCTCCACCAGTCGGGGCTTTATAGCAGAGTGTCCCGACAGAAGCCTCTCCTCAATGCAAGATGAAATGAAAGACCGCATAGAGTTTGCTAAAAAACACCCGAAGGACTCAAAGACAGTGTGAAATAAGATTCTCTGGTCTTATGAGAGCTTTTTGGCCTTAATTCTAAGCAGTATGCTTGAAGAAAACCAGACACTGCTCATCACCTGTCCAATACAGTCCCAACATTGAAGCATGGTGGTGGCAGCATACTGTGGGGGTGTTTTTCAGCTGCTGGGACATGACGACTGGTTGCAATTGAGGGAAAGATGAATGCGGCCAAGTACAGGGATATCCTGGACCAAAACCTTCTCCAGAGT
>JAUMHI010000052.1:1136869-1161826 GCA_032359435.1 Enteromius unitaeniatus
GAACCCCTGTAAGTGTCCGTTTTGTTATGTGTTTTGTTGCTGCCCCGTCAGCTCTTTTGTTTTCCTTTTTTGTTTAAATAAATGTGTTAAAATCAGCTCCGTGTCCTGCCGCTCCTTTGCCTCGCTGAGAGCGCGAGCGCACACTGCTCTCAGCGAACCAGCAATCGTGACAATAACAGTGCTCGATATTGCATCATGTGTTTAATATTACATCATTTTAATTCATTATTGCAATTATAAACACTGGTTTAGTAAATAGTGTAGCATTAAATGCATTTTGATCGCCAAAATTGTTAGAACACTTGGCATGTTTAAGAGGTTTATTTACTTAGTTTTGTTAAATTCGCCAGTACAATACCCATAAAACGAACAGATCTGCTGGAACCTTTAAAATGATGAACTGGCCCTTTCAAGTCTGGGCCTCAACCCCATCGAGCAAACCAAAACAGACATAGCAAATATTGAAAGTAATAGTCAATAAAAACAGTACGATGCTCAGAGCAACCATCTGCATGTTTAATGAAATGGCAAAAAGGTATGTATTTTCAGATCTGTCAGTTGTTCTAACAATTTTGTCCATCACTGTGTTTATAATAGCTGCTTAAATTATTCAGCAAAATGCAGGGTATGTTGCACACTTCGTAGATGTTAAATGTTAGATGGTAAATGCTTGTGACAAAAACAGAGAAGCCGTTTGATCTGTACTTTTAGTTACTTTTAGCTCCAGAGTAATTGTTCTGTCACAATTTGTAAAAACTGTTTTACATCTTATTCATGCAACTGTAATCATCTCAATAATAAGAGTGGTTTTTCTTTTATTGCGTCTGTCTTGTAATGTAGGCATGTAATGAATCCAGTGCAGTAATGTTGAGTGCAAATGACTTCAGAAAAGAGATTACCGCTTTATTGGATGTAACTGAATTAGGTTCTTCCATAAATAAAACATAACGGTCTTATCTGCAAAACTGTGATGTGACTTCAAATAGCTAAACAGACTAAATATATTAATAAAGAATTGCCAGTATTTATTTGCACACCAATGACTAAAACATCTGATCAATTTCAATACATCCAAGTGTTTCACAGCATTTATGGGTCAGGGTTCACAGACTATACTATAACTCTTATAGTGAGTCTGCAGGTGCTGTATTGTAATGCTTTCTTGTTGTTACTCTATTATAAGCACAACTTCGCTTCATTCTCAGGAGCGTCTCTGTTCTCCAACATTCCCGGACATCGTCTCGGCTGCTACTTCTGTAATGATGTGGTCGCCCCTGGAGATGTGAGTTTTAATCAAGCACTTTCATTGCAGAAATGAGCTTTTCCTCAAGGCACGTATTATATTACAAAATCAAATGTGTAGCGGAAACCAATCAGTCATATGCTAAAGTGACCTCAGTTAAGCAGAAATCATATCCTACAGCAAAATATGATTGAGCACAGTCTCCTACCGAGTTGAGCCGTCACCAACATAATTGTTTTTTTACGGACTGAGCAATTAATGTGTTTGCTTTCCATGATTTGTCATTACGCCTTGTTTTGTTTGTAGTCCACCAGAGACAGGACTCTGGACCAGCAGTGCACAGTGAGCCGTCCCGGTCTGGCCATGATCGCCGGAGCCCTGGCTGTGGAGCTGATGGTCTCTATACTCCAGCACCCAGAGGGGTGAGTGTCTCAGCTTTACACATCTGCCGCTGTCAACCCTGCTGTGCTTGCTTCCGTGAACTTAACAGCTGGAAACTTTCCTGAGTCATTCAGTAGTAGATATACACTTGAATTTCAACTAGAAGTGCACTCTGAAAACCCAGGTGATGCACTTAATTAACTGGAAAAACACAGTGTGCACTGCTGGACACTTCATACATGTAGCAGTCAAGAAGAGCCCAGGGTCTAAAATTAACACTAAGCAAGCATTAAATCAAGTAAAAATCAACACTAACCCTAGTTGTCATATAACATGCAACATGTGCCAAACATGTTCCCTAGTTTGAGAAGTGGCTTTATAGAGCTGTAAGCATTTTGAAAAGAGAAGCTTCTACCAAAATAAAAGCTGTATTATTGGTCGATGTTTAAAAGGGGACAAAAAACGAGAGACTTGTTATAGCACTTGCATGTCATTGCTCTTTTCTTGATTTCGATTGCTTCCATTTGTTAAAAAAACAAAACAAAATAATGTTCATATACTATTCCAATATTATATGCCAAACATCTAGATATAAATCATTTTTGGGGTTGATTCCTTTGAAAAGTGTAACACTATGAGTCTGTTGTTCTTTTATAGCATTGATCTGCTTTATCGATTAACAACACTCAACAAACAGCGCCAGGGCAGACCAATAGCATATGGTAACTGTTGAAAACATGTCAAAAATAGTTCATACTTTTGAATTCATTTTGGTGACACTGCTGAAGCAGAAATGTCACACTTGGCACTTTTAATGTGCTCATGCCATCTTAGCTTTATTTCAAACCCTACAGTATGTTTAAGTCACTCTGAAACGAAACAGCGGTGACAGCAATTGCACTGAAATGCCATATCTGGAGTGCACAAAGTCTGGATGTTGCTTTTTATCTATTTCCGGTCGGATGAGAGGTTAGGGAAAGCTTTCATCTATGTTTACCATTGGAGGAAGACTTTAGAAGGCAGGTACTCGCTGCCCTAGATAGTGCTGGCATCCTCCTGATGGTCTCTCTTCAGATGCATTAAGCTGTTATAGAGCTTCTTCTGGACCTGGATAAAAGCCTTCAGATATGCTGCAACACAGGACGGCACCCTCGTATGATAAGAGCTTCAAAACCGCAGGGGTTTTTCATCTGTAAACTGTTACCAGAGGCCACTTTGAATTCAGAAGCCGTGTTAACGGCAAATTCTTTGATTAATAATCTTTTGGATGGGGAACTTTTTTTCTCTTAGTTCTTCTCTTAGTTAAGGGACAGGTGTGTTTGTTATTACGTGTGAGTTGTTTGTAAGCCATTAGTCATCCCAAGTTTGGTTTCCAGACAAAATATTTGCACTATTATGCATCTTCTGAGAGAGTACTGAATGTAACAGTGCATTGGGTCAGCTGGCCAATCAGAGCAGACTGTGCTTGTTGGAAGTATGAGCGTTGTAGAAAATGAAGCATTTCAGAAAGGCAGGACATAGAGGAGTTACAGTAATATATTTGAAAAATAAAGTGTTTTTTGATCATTAAAGCATTTCAACAAATTCTGTTATACCAAATAATGAACTTTAAAATAACTTTAAAATACCCCATGGAAGTGGAAAATATTCCACTATCTTTTACGCACTCTTTCACAGATTTTTAATTTTGAGAAATCTTTACTTCTGAGAAACTCTCTCTATGACACCCCTTTCATGTCTAATCATGTTACGGACCTGATGTCATTTAACTTAATTAATTGCTAGATGTTCTCCCAGCTGAATTTTTTAAATGTTTATTGTTTTTTCCGCATGGGGCCAACATATTTGAGACGTCTATGTTCTCAATGTCCTATAATAAAAAATATTGACTCCTGTGATTTAAAAGTCTTTTAGTCTTTACATCTACATCTTATCATTTCTGGTGTTCAGGTTGTAGATTAATCAATTAAGCAGTTCAGTCTAAAGCATTTTTCTGTTTGCCGTGTTTTCCTCTGCATTGTAGCTCACATTCTGTGGAGATGTGTAATGAGGTGAGCAGAGGCGTGCGGATCCTTGTGCAAGCATTATTTCAGGATACACAGACGAGGTCAAATAACAGCAAACAGAACCACAAAGGCAAGACAGAATCGTAGTCGGGGTACACAGACAAAAGAGCGAGGCAGGCAGACAACAATCAAACAATCCAGGGAAAAGAGTCCAGAGTCAAAACACAGGAAAATAACGCTCAGAAATGATAGCCAAAACAACTCCAGACCTCGCAATTATCTGACTGGTGAACTTAGCTTTTATGCTCGTGCTAATGAGTGTGTGGGTGTGGTGATGAACAGCAGCTGTGACTGTGATGTGACTCCAGTTCAAATGGCAGAACTGGAGTGAGTGGTGCATAATGGGGAGTAGAGCCCATGCGAGTATGAGGCCAATGGTGGTGAGAAGGTGCAGTGGCTGATGGGGAAATGAAGTCCAGCGTGACATAGCCTTCCCTTTAAGGAGCGGCTTCCAGCCAGCCCTGGGGGAACTCCCACCAGGGTGGATAAAGAAGGCAGAGACGTCTTCCAGGGTGGAACTGATGGCCATAACTCGTGAACGGAACTGGACAACGGCTCTCTTGGCCGTGACTTGGGGCTTGGACCCGACAACTGCAGACTGGAATCCGCGGGGATTTGGATAACCACTCCTGGCCGTAATTTGGACAATGGACCTGAAAACGACTCTCTTGGCTGTAATTCAAACAAATGTGACAATGGTTTTCTTGACCATGACTCTGGGCTTGGACCCAACAACCTTCTTCGCTGTCTGCCCCACCCTGGTCTTCGTTGTGTTGGATTTACTGTTGCCGACCCCCTCCTCGTATCTGGATTATTCTTATGCCTATGCCTTAGATGTTCCCGTCTGCTGATTCCTTGACTCTGCCTGTTTTGACTCTGTGTGTTCATGAATAAACGCTTGCAAATGGATCCGCATGTTTCCCCGTGTCTTCCATGTGACACACATACTGTAATTACAGGCTGCTCCATAACTTAGTTACATTGTACATAAGTACATTTTGTTTTATGTATGTCCAACAGCTACTACCAAGTACTGACTAGGTAATTACTCTGTATTATAGACAACTTAAAATAAATTGTTACCCAAATATTAATAAATAGTGTAGTAAATGCATTGTTCATCATTTGAACTGATTTTACTTCTTTCTTGTCTTATTTTCATGATGTTGAAAATTATTCATCAGTGAAATGACCAGTAGATCAGTTCATATGTTTTGGCAGATGTAGTAATTGCTACAATTAAGCAACGGATTTGTCTTATATGGAGAAGTTTTGTTGCACCTATCTGCACACTTTTATAATCTTAATGCTGACCTGATAACTGGATGTCACTCTTCAATGTTTGTCAGTCTGTGCAATGTGTTTTCATGTCCTTTTGAACGTGTCTTCTTCTCAACGTTTTTTGTGTCAATATAGTTTGCATTTAATGTAATTAAGCATGTTTTGCCTTTGACACACAGGATGCATTAGTAATACACCAAAAATAGTTTTTAGGCTGCTTAATACTCTGTGTATTCCTCTTTTACTATTTCTGACACTTCGACTAGCTGCCATTTGAATCATAGCTATGGCCTCAGGAACTGTGACTAAATCTAGCAGCAGCTCTTTCCCCCAAACACACACACACACACACACTTCAACTCGGCATAAAACTGCTCTTTTGGGGTGCACTGAAGTCTAATTTGAATGTGTTAATGTGTGATCTGTTTTCTGTCAGAGGTTACGCTGTGGCCAGTAGCAGTGATGACCGGATGAATGAACCCCCGACCTCTCTGGGTCTCGTCCCTCATCAGGTCAGTTATGAGCTCCTGTGCACTGTGTGATGCATGCATTTATTATTTTAAGAAGCTGCTTTTATATTATGTAAATACGCTGCAGAACAGATCAAGAGGGTGTGGTGTGTTTTGTTCATTGTGGGGGTATAATCATCCTCAGCATGAGATGCCATTGAAATTCATGCTGGTCTAAGCTGATCTGTTCAGCAGCATTTCTAAAAAGGGTTTATATCTCGTCAGTCATTGTCTGCCACAGTGATGTTAATGTCTTTGCATTATCTACATTTGATGATCTTTTGAATTGATTAGGATTAGTTGACAGGATTAAACACTGTAGTAACGTGCCAGGGACCAGTAATGACTGGAATACACTACACAACCTTTGCCCAGTTTACAGATGATGCAATAAGATCTCAGAGATTTATATATATTTATTGAGCTGATTTCAGAACACATAGGCCTTGTTCAAAATGCCAGATGCCTGATTTCTGTGCACTTCTCATTGAAATCCCCTCATATTTAGCAAATGTGAGCAGCAAGAAGTGAATTACATGAATTACACATCCGTTTCAAGCTATATTCATATGTGGTTCAAAATCCTATTCAGATCTCAGTTTTGGAATCAATTTATTTTAATTTACGAAGTCACCAAGTGTTTGATGCCCAGCGTAGTGTAGTTTATTCAGTTTTCCACGAACTTAACAGCCCACTGAAATTTAGGAGAGACTGTATGTATTATATTATACTGTACATATTAATTTATATGAATATTGACTTTGGACCAGAAATATATTACTGTGTAATAACAAAGAAACTGAAATCAAACGATCAACTAAATGCCCTGTTGCTTGCCAGCTGTGACTGGCTGGTTAGGAGATGATGTCAGATTTATAGAAAAGAGAGCTATCATCCCTTATTGCTTCATCACTAGTTTCTCTTTGAATTCCAAATATATTACAGTCATGTTGTTTAGCTGCACAGATCAATAAATCTTCAATAATTTAAGTCACATTGGTTCATGTTCAGTCGATGCGTGTGTAATACAGCGATGAAGAAAGGTTCTCTTCTTCCTGCAAATGTCAGTCAGGATTTTCCCTCAAGATGCTTCTTGTGTAATGCCTTCACTCATTACATCATCATTTATTTTAAATATCCCTCTTCATCCAGTGTAATTACTGTTTAGTACGACTACGACATTGTGTTTCTGTTGCAGATTTGCAAATATTAACAGCAAGGACAGCTCATTATTATTTTTTATTTAACCTTTATTTAACCGGGCAAGTTAATTAAGAAAAGTTCTTATTCTCAATAACCTGCCTGGGAAAAGATATCTGAGAGCAGCCACATGTTTCTTGAAGGTTACAGCATATTGAAGGGTGATCAAATGACTTTTTACGTATGCCATGTGACTTGGAAAAAAAATCTAGGTTTTGGAAAAGCAGGCTGTTAATTACAAACTTGAATTTAAATCCAAAAAATAAAAATAATAGAACTGCAAATTCTGAAATGTAAAAAATTTGGAAAACCTTTCTGACTGCAGCACTTCTGGGAAGAGGAAATAGCATTCTTCCGCTTGTTATTGTGACAGTTTTCTATGGTTTGTCACAATCAGAAACGTTACATCAGTTGTAAAAGTAACCGCACATATACAGAAGTAGTCTTTTTATCTGTCAACACCATTTGTTAAAGTCATGATGATTTGCCTTCAGCGAGCAGATCCACGGTCAGCTCATTGCCTCAAGTCCTGCTTTCTCAAACACAAGTCCTCTTCTCAAACTTTTGCACCGCCGTGAGCCACTGCCCAATTTGAAACAGTTCTGCACATTTCCACAGCTGGAAAAATCGCCTCTAAAACCTGCTGATCTCCATCCAGGAACTGTTAACATCAGTGGCCTGAGGCTGGGATTATGTCCTCACCAAGACAAAATCTGTTACAATGACAACAACTAGCAGCTTTGTTATCTGAAATAAGATCAAATGAAAATTTAAATGAGTAAATAAACAAAGAGGAGTTTTGAAAGAACAAAAACTAATCGGAAACCAAATATGCTAAATGGAATGGTAGAGAAGAGGACTTGGGAAATGAGGTCAGACCTTGTGATCCAATCAACCCGTCTGAAATGCCCAGAGTTTCAGAAGGCTTGTGATGTATTTTAAATGCATGTTTGAGACTGTTTAAGACGAGAGCTAATACTATACGGATGTGGGGTCCATCAATGTTGTCTCCTGTGTCATTAGACAACCGCTGCGAAAAGAAATGGAAAACTAAGTGAGGAAGACAGGAGCAAATCCGTTGACTAATCCTTCATGAAAGCACTTGATGGCTCATACTGAAGGACTGCAGCACTGGCCTTGTTTGTCTTTGACGCTTATCATTGCACACTTGGGGACGTTCACCAGCTTTGTGAGTCTTCAGAGTCAGAGAGAATGAAAAAGCAAAAGAGAGAAGATGGACTTGTGTATAGAAAGCACTGAGCATTGATGAACAAAATATGTTTAAGCTTGCTCTGTTTGTGCTCCTCTTGACCTGGCCCTGCAAACTACTTCTTTTTCATGTTCTGAATGGATTGATTTTACATCATTTTATTTAGATTTTTAGATTTTCTGCGGATACAGCTTATAATGTCAGTCAAGGACAAGGCTTCCTGCAGGATGATCAGTGCATATGAGTGCAGGAATAGGTGTTTATAATTACAGTCAGTCACAGGTGATCAGTCCAGAAGGGGGCGCACTTTCACAACAGGACAGAGCAGAAGAACAGGCGATCGAAGCAACAACTAGACATGTGCTGGTGTTCGGTAATGTAGTATATCATCATGATAATCACCTGTTTTCAAATGGAGCTGCCATTAATACACAGAGCCGTAGATCACTGACAAGCTACTCCAGTGAATCACCCGTGATACTGAACGTTATATTGATCAGTGATCTACGGCTCTGTGTATTAACTAGCACTTCGTTTAAAAACAGGTGATGGAGATTTACGGCTAATCGATGAACCGGCTTTATTGACGAGATGTGCATAATAAATATATATATATTAGTGGTGGGCCGTTATCGGCATTAACATGCTGCGTAAACGTGAGACTCCTATCGCGCGATAAAATTAATCTATTCACAAAGGTCACAAAGGTGGTGTTGGGAGCTGGGTCTATACTACGCAAGCTATGATGACTTGCACCTGGATATTTTTGTGTGGATGTATATCTAGCTGAATTACACTGTAGCCCTATTCGGACGGGACTAGTTTTCTAAACTACTGTATGTGTGAGCTTCGATCCGTATCACCTGTCGTCCGTGATCTTCATGTACCGTTTGGGACGGGACTAACACCTCCGTGTTTATGACAGAGCTGAGAGGGTGTGTTTTGTACATCTGGGCGTCACAGAGATCACACGCTCTGAGCATTGCTATATATTCAGATTGATTACAATTAATATAATCACAAATACCATGGTGAAGATAAATGGCTAGTACAGCAAAACCATGTTAATGTGTGGCTACTTTAGTTCAACTATTAGGTTTTTATTTGTAGTAAATACGTTTAATTTTAATAATTAAAACATAAGTAACCGAGTGCAGTGTAGTCTTACCTGATACTGATATTATAATAGTCAGCCTTAACAGTTTATGTGATCTGGCTCTTTATTTGTTTTTGTTTTTTTTCATATATCAAAATGTATTATACGTGTGTGTGGTAAGAGCATCTACAGCATATCGCAAAAAGCGTTGTAAAAAAATAAAATCACAGACATGGCATTCGGACTCTAGAATTGTCACTGAGGTTGTGAGAGACAAACACACACATGGCAGATTCGGACAGGATTAAAATCACCAAGTACGTCTGTGAAACAAAACATTCTCTAATGACCCCCTGCAAAACTAGTCCTGTCTGAATAGGGCTTTACTTTTAGTCATTATTGAGGTAGCACACATATTCTGAATACCTTTGGCAGAATTCAA
Organism: Enteromius unitaeniatus; assembly: GCA_032359435.1. NCBI lineage: Eukaryota > Metazoa > Chordata > Actinopteri > Cypriniformes > Cyprinidae > Enteromius > Enteromius unitaeniatus. The sequence goes on from JAUMHI010000052.1 coordinate 1,146,298, forward strand.
ATCAGCCATTTTAATCTAGATTCACGCTCACCCCTAATATATATGTGCAAAACAAAGAGAGCAAAACAGTAGGTACCGAACACATAAAGTATCTTTCGTAAAATATTAATGGATATGCAAATTCATCTAAACGTACATTAATCTTAGGTAATTCAAACATCTAATTACACATTTTTTAATATCAAAGTAATTTTAAACTGCTTTTGTATGAACTCTAGCTAACATAAACTAAGAGTTATATTATTTTTATCAAAGATTAATAACTTCTGTAGCTTTTGTTAATTGATAATGTAAATGCATAACTAAGATATCTTATGATATGTTACTGTGATACCTATTTGTCTTTTAATTCTTTATAGTTTAATCTGTGTAAAATGTTTAACTTCATACATTTTTGTGCATTGCTTTATTGTATTTAGATGTTAATATATTTTTGTTATAAGAAAAAATACTAGTGAACCTGTTATACTGTAATACGATAACACTTTTTAGCACTCACATTTCAATATCGTGATAATACCGTATACCATGATAAAAGTATAAGAAATTAGTCGAAACATGAGAAATTGATACCGGCACAATGTCATTTGTGTGGAATTCTGTGAAGAAGTGAAAATACTGTAGCAGGCAGACCAGCTCTGTACCGGTGAAACCCTGCTGTTCCATGAGTGCCACCTGCTGTCAGAGAGTGACATTGCATCTGCTGGTTTTGTTATGGGCAGGTGTCTGACAGAGCATCATTTCACCAATAATGTCAGACTTTTTGCTTTAATCCTTAACAGCTGCTCTTGCTGTAGCACTAGCACTACTGTCTGTTCAAATTAAATGTTAAAATATATATTTAGTGTTCATACTGTTACACGTGACTTTTCAACAATCTCTTCAAAATCAAATTGAATTAAGTGAATTAAGTACTGCATGACAAAAAGAAGATGTTTAGTAGAAGGTTCACTTGGCTCATTCCATAGCTTGAAAGTAAAAATGACCAAAAAACATGATAAATTCGTAAACGTTCAGGTTTTCTGACATAGTTTGATAGCTGATTTGTCGTTATGTGCTCCTCTTTCATCATGTCAGATCTCATTAACGTGTCAAAGCAAGCTCATGGGTTCAGTTCCCAGAGAATAAGTCGGATGAAATGTGTGGTGAATCTTGTAAGTAGTGTGATGTTTTAATATGCACCTTTACAAAAGTCCCCCTTCAGTATTGAGAGACGTGGCCCATCACAGTGATCGACAGTGTGACATATTTCCACATTATATCAGAAGTCTTAAAGGGATAGTTCACCAGGCGCTCATTATAATCCACTCGTTCTGAATTGTTCTTGCCAGGAAGAACATTAGGGTTTGTGTGGAACTGATTCCGATTCCACATAATTACATAATTACAATTCCTCCTTTCTGATTAACACTAATTGCTTGTAATGATTGTGATTTGAACAATTCTTTAAAAAGAACAGACTGGAGTGATATATTTGTGAGTCTGGCTTGGCTGGTCTTTAGTTGATCAGGTTGGTTTCTGTGTGTCTCAGTGCTCTTCTCAGCGGAGGAACAGCTGCTCAAACAGAGCTGCATGTCATGACAGTCCTTTTAAATGGAACTGGTTCTTAAAATCTGCATTCCTCCTATTGCAGAAGGTAGATTATTATGGTGTTTCTTTCATTTGTGTGTGTGTGTGTGTGTTTTCCATTGCATGATTCCTTTTGAAGGACTTGATGGAAAAACAGCAACATATAAACAGTTGTGCTTGTGTGCGCTTGTATTAATGGCATGTATTGTATGTAGTTGTTTATATCGCTGTTTGTTGCAACTTTCAATCTCACAGTCTTGCTATAATTCATAAAGTGGCACAGCAGGACCCCCTGCCTGTGTGCTGAAGCTTAGCACAGCATTATAGCAAGAGCCCCCCGCATGAAACACACACACACACACACTCACACTCACGCAGGGGGCTAATGACGCAGCTACAGACGTCACCGAGCTGCTCTCTGGGTTATTAGCTCCACCAGCGTGCAGCATACATATGCCCCTTCACAAATAACGCTCCCCTCCTCAAGAACCCATAATTGCAAATATGCGACTTCTTACGCCTAATACGATTAATCAGAAAAGCTCTCTTGACTGTGACTAGTCTCAACACGAGAGCAGACGCTGGTGAACAGGACACATGCGACGACTGGGTCATTATAATCCCAGACCTCATAAATTGTTCTTGACGGGATTTAGTGTTCTGACCTTTCTTGTATTAACGTTGTGTTGGGCTCCACATGCCTGCCACACTCCTGATGGGGGATATGTCTCTTTAGCTCGCACTGCCCCCTGCTGGACGTGTGGAGCTCTCCGGGCTTGACGATTTTCCGAAGCAGAGCTGTATTGTCATAGTGTTCATGAGAGCTGTGGGGTCTCTTCACTGTTTACCAGCCATAACAAGACACAGGCTTTTTCTGCTTTGGTTTCTATCATTTTAAGAAATGTAATGTATTTGTATAAAAAACAACAACATATATATATATGATGGTTTCCACAAAAATACTGTGCAGCATTTCTAATAATCTCAGCTATAGTGTATATTAAACAGTAATATCTGTCCACTGTACTCAATGGGAGAATTATATGAAATGTGTTATTTTTGGGTAGCTAGATATGAGCTAGCTGATCTTAACTTATCTGACAGGTGTCGAGAGAAGTAAACACTGATGATTTTCAGAGTGGATCTGTGTTGTGTTCAGCTCACTCTCGCAATTAAACACCGTCCTTAAAGGGTTAGTTGTGTCATTAATTACTCACCCTCATGTGGTTCCAAACCCATAATACCTCCATTTATCTTCAGAACACAAATGAAGATATTTGTGATGATATCAGAGAGCTTTCTGATATGTCCCTTCATAGACAGCAACTGAAATGATCCCAGATCCAGAAACATAGTAAACACATGAGTAAAACAGTCCATGTGACATCAGTGGATCAACTTCAGTTTTGCGACGATAGGAGAATCCGTTTTTTGGAGCAAAGAAAACAAAAATAGCATCATTTACATCTTCAACCATTTCAGAGTTTACTTTCCTGACGACGTAAACAAGCACAGATTACGTTGATGAGCAAAGGTTAATATCCTAATTATTCTTGGCATGAAATAAAAATGTATGATTTTGATTGGCTATATTGTTGGCTATTGCTAGAAATATACCGGTGCTGCTGCTGTAGGCTCCATTATTAGTTCTAGCTAAAGGTACTGTAATGAAGGCTGGGTATGCAATGAAAGTCTCATAGCAAAAACAAACAAAAAAGAAACCGTACGACTCACTTCATCTAATCCTTTCTGTGCTCAGAGTAACCACCTACATGTTTTTAATGAAATCATGTTTTTTAGATCACTATATTCAGATCTGTCAGGGTGTACTATTTTGGCCAGCACTGTTTTCATGTAACAGATAACCCTGATCTCTCCGTTTACACGCATGCAGTGAGCTTCAGTTCTACTCATTCTGGGGACATGTCTGGCTGTGCATGAGTGTTCTGCAGGTACACTATTAATGCTTCCAGTAACGCTGGGGAGCGATGACCAGCAGGAAAGGTCATTTAGATTCAGTTGAAATAATGGTGTAATAACTTGTTGATGAGTGCAATAATTCCAAATGAATCTCTAAAAGATCTCTGTCCTGATTAAATGCAGAATGGCTTGCACTCATTACAGCTTCAGTTCTTCTGGGATGCAAAGACTTAATGGTTTATGAAGTTGAACCACATACAACCCTGAAACACTGGCAGACATTAGGAATGAATGGGTTAGTGACAAGTCACGTGTTGTTTTCAGTGCAGAGAATCACTACAAGTCGACATCTTTCTTCACCAGTATTGACACTGGCTTTAGGCTTTTGAAGTGTTTGAAGCTGCTGTATGCAGATGTTCTGATATAATCTCGAGCTCAGACTTAACAATTTCAGCTGCATCATTTTTTCCCTCAATTTGATTAAAAAGTAATTATATTTGAACAGATTTGAGCAAAAGATGAATGTCCAAGTAGGAATCTCTTTTATTTGGTGGATTCGACTCAATAAATGTGGATTTACATCAAAGTGTCTTGCTCTGGAGCGCGTGGCTTCATGGGTCGTGTGTAATGCATCAGACGCCTGTAAACTCCTGGTAATCTTAATGCTGAAGCCTCAACCCCTCTTATCTCTCCCTCGGGCTCTTTCTTTAATTTGCTTTCAATTAAGATGAGCTGGCGGCAGTAACTCCTGAGACTCTGAGAGATATGTGACTGTAATTGAACACGGCGCTCTGTCATGTGTCTGCATCGCAAGAAAGCACTTTCCTCTGCTGTTGAGGAAACACTGATAGTCATTTACGTTCACTTGTGCTTTTAAGAACATCGATTTTTATATTGTGCTTTCCTTACCAGAATGCACACAAAAAAATAAATAAATAATATATATATATGTGTGTGTGTGTGTGTGTGTGTGTGTATAATGTGTTACAATAGTAGATGTTATAATGTTAGACATTAATTAGACAATCATTTATTCTATGCAAATGCAAATAATTTTAGATAATTTGTTGGCATATTTTTACATTTAAAGCTTAAACATGTTAGCGTGAGCTGAGGCACGACATCCTCTCAGCTTTAAATGATTTGCCATACTTTAAGCAACATTACGTTTAATATTTGAAGGAAATGTATAGTTATGTGAGTTCATTATTCATTTCAATAAAATAAACATTGTTTTCAGAAGAAAATTGGTTAATAGTCAATTGTGTATGTTTCTCTGATTAGAACAGTAATGTTACACTTTTCCTGGAGGATGTACAACAAATATTATGAAACCATATTTTTTGTTAATACTTATTTCACACAAGATAAAAAAAAACATATTACACTGAAACTCAAATGAAGATTTTAATTGCAGATACAGATAACCATTTTATTTTATATGTAGTTTTTACATTTTCAAAAGGCTAATGTTTTTATTTGTTTTATCATGTTAGTTATTTGAGAATTGTTTAAAACGATGATATGTTTTTTGTAAATGAACTGTTGAATGTTAACTGTGTTTTTGACCTATTAATGCTTGACGAGGTGTCTGAGACCCAATCTGAGCCTGAAGGTTAAGCTGTTTCTAATGTCTTCACTGACAGGCACCAGGTGGCGCTAGAGATCAAGCTATATTTTTCTCTACTGCTTCTTAAAAATCATTTGTTTTCTTTCCAGATTCGAGGATTCCTGTCAAGATTCGACAATGTTCTTCCTGCAAGTTTGGCGTTTGACAAATGCACTGCATGCTCACCGATAGTAAGTGACCGTTTACACACTTGTTCATTGGAAATGAGATAAACACAACTTTATTAACGACATCACGCAGTGCCCGAGTGTTGCACTGCAGCTCAAGACTGAAAAATGAAAATGGATTTGTTACAGCAGTGAGATAATTAAGATACGTGCTGGTGTGTGGAGTCTTCTGCAGATATGTGAAGTATCTGTGGACGATGTGTTAGAGAGGCCATGTGTTGTGAATTAGGCTGCTTGTTGATGTCACAGCCGTATGAGAGTAATTAGGGCTGAATTGAAGTGTTTTTTCCCAGCGGTCGCGCTGTTGTCGACGGGTTCACGTCTCATAAATCAGAGTTTGGCTGCTGGATTTCTTCTGCGTGTGCTCTCGCAGTGGTTTGTCTGTCGTTTAGCAGCTCTGAAGCCACTCCTCCTCAAACACACAGAGAGTCTGGAGGCTGATGGTGGGCCGTATCCGCTCCCTTCCCCCTCTAGTGCCGTCGCTCCAGTTTCACTCACTTTCTCCCACAACTTCTCACTCCCTTTCTATTTTCTTTGTGCTATAACGACGTAAAAGCCTCATAAAAAGTCTCAAATCCTTACACTTTGATGGGAACTGTGTGAGGTGAAAGTCTTGGGGTTCCTATGCAGCTCTTTTTAAGGGATAGTTCAGCAGCATTTAGATTTTGGGTTCAGTTAATAATAATTCAAAAAAAGTATTTGTGGTTGAATTGTTTATTTCAGCTACTGAAAACCTAGTTTTTTTTATGAAGAGAAAACTCCAGCAGCAGCACGTTAAAAACCTTTACTCATGGTCAACAAGTGTGTGTTTTTGGGGTCTTTAGTGGACGCCGTACACTGTTTGTTTGTTTGTCTGGTTACTGCTTGTTTTAAGTGTAAAATGTGGATCTCACAGAAAACACATCCCCACCGTCCTACATCCGGAGTGATGTTAGAGGTCGGCCGAAATGATTGGACGTCATTAAAGTGGTCTCGAGGATAGACATAATAGCTCCTCAGTAGATGAATCCAGTGTTCTGTATTTTGCAGAGGGACATCACCTGAGATCTGTTAATAAATTCTTCTTAATAAATCTGTGACTGTGGTCTTTGGTGCATTATGTGTCAGTGGTGAATGTTCAACAATGGGAAAAAGCACTGGCCAGTATTGGAAACCAGATCCCTTCTTCAAATTCAAAGGTGTCTTAACTTGGCCATTGGTCTTGATAGAAGATGTTCTTCTAACATTGCTTTTTAATTAAAGGAAATGATCAGTTATATAAAGAGTGACCCTCATCTGGTTTTTGATAACTGAATATGGGTGAAATTCAATGATTTGGACTCAAACAGAGCCTTACAAATGAATATTCCCCAAGAAACCAAAATCTAAACAGCCATTAAAACATCTTTCAGAGTAGAGAACTACACTGTAAAATCGAATTAGTTGAGCTTAAGCATGCAAACCGATTGCCTTAAAAAAACGAAGTGAAGTGAAATAGAAGGAGTATGTTGTACTGACAAATGCTTAGTTAGTATAGTTTACTTAAATGAGAGTTATAGTAACTAAAAAAAGAACTGTATGGTGAACTCGATCCTTTACTTTAGGTTTACTCACTGACTTAGTATAGCTACTCACTGACTCCCAGAGTGCATTGCGGCAGAATAAATGTGTCAGTAGTAGCACAACAAAAAGCAAATATTTTTTTAAAAATATTGAAAATTTTTTGAAAAAAAAATTGTTATACAAATAATGAAAGTGAATTTAATTGAATTGTTCCCATTGTTGTGATCCGTGTGCTGAATGATGAAGTCAGTGTGTAACATCAACATAATACCACAATAATTAAAGTTGTATATCATCCAGATTCACAAGTGATTTAAGAAAAACATCAAAAGTATAAAAGAATGTTAATACAATTCAAAAAGAGAACTTGAGAAAATACAAGTATTAAATAACTATATAATAGATTAGACAAATGATAGTTTATCAACAACCTATTTATTACTTTTCTTCCTTTGAAACCAAATGACTCTGTTTCATGTTGCATCACTGCATTAACAGGAAAAAAAATTATAACGATGTAGACAAAGTGTCCAACCAAAGGGAATGCTAATCACTATAATGGTAATAAAAAAAGAAAAAAGAAAACATTTTAGGAAAATCTTATGTGGCATATGTGATGTTCAGTTCAATTCAATTTTAAACGAGTGAACTCAACTAGTGAAATATAACAGACATGGGGAAATGTTCCTTCTTCCTCTGTTGTTGTGTTGTGCGTTATCAACGAATCAGTGCACAGCTGCCTCTCTCCGCTTTATTGATGTCATTAGTTTTGTTCTGGCTACTTGAATATTCTTAGTACGGTTTACTCATAGCACCAAGTAAGTCATTTTACTCGTCAAAAAGTATCTGTAACTCATTGAGTCCTAGTAAGTATAACAACTAAGTAAAGGTAACTAAGTATATATGAGTAAGGTATACTGTTGGATTTTACAGTGTAACTGAATACGGGTAACAAAATATGAACTGTATGAAGTAATTACAGTAAAATTTACAATGGATCCTAACCAAACTATAGTTACAATACATCTGAAATACCAAAGTTAATATTTTGACTTTTAGTGTGATTTATTTTAAGCATTATTGTTAACTGTAACAGGCTATTAATGTAAACAGCAGGTGATTCTCCGCAAAAGACAGAATGTTATTTCCCTTGCAGAATATGCAACATTCAAAACTGTTTTTATGCTAAAAATATCTACAAACCTCAGATGTAAATTGTCTTTTTGGCCCCCTTTGCAAAATTCTGGATTAAACATGCATTCATGGCATTTATAATTTTTGCTTTTATCATGCTTTTTCAGATCAGTATTAATAAGATTAGACATTTTAGCTGAGAAAGTTTCTGAAATTGGTTGACACAGAGAGACGGACAGATTGACTTGTCTGGCCAATGAATCACTGCATTCCTGCATTTCTATCAATCCCTAAATGTTTGTCACAGTCCCTAAAAAACAATAGAAACCCAGTAAAAAGATACATTTAAATGGTTTCCATTAAAATATTCCTACCAACCATTAGCTTTTTCCAGTAAAACCATTACAAAATTACCTTTTACATTGTATTGTGTTTTGAGCAGGCATCTATAGATTTGTTTTTAGCAGGGTCTTAAAGAAACAGGCCCTGGTGAATGTGTTTTCTATAAAGCTGTAGTAACAGTAGCTGAGCTAACATGTGATCTTCATCAGTCGGTGTGTGGAGCTCCAGTTGTGTGTGAGTGATGTTGTGATGAGTGTGTGTGTGTGTGTGTGTGAGTGTGAAACCATGGAAACCAAACACTCGAGTCCTCGACAGACAAACGCTTGTAAATTTGGAGACGTTGTGTTTTATCCATACTGAAGACAGACTGAAACAATGTTCCTTTGAAATAAAGTGCTCAAACACATGTGAGGAGCTTACACCTCAAGAATATGAACAGATCACAGGATTTACAGGCTTACAGCATCTCATAAAATCTCGGTATAGTATACAGTGGTATGCAGAAAGTGTGGAACCCCTTGCAGAATCTATGAAAATGTGAACAATTCTAATAAAATGACAGAAATCATACAACATGCGTGTTATTTTTGATTTAGTACTGTCCCGAGTAAGATATTTTATGTAAAAGATGTTTACATGTAGTCCACAAGACAAAAACTAATAGCTAAAATTATTATAAATAACCCCCTTAAAAACGTAATATTGTGTGTGGTTATCTGGTTATCTGTAAATTTCTTTTTTTAATGAGGGGGTGAACACTTCTGTCATTAATTACTCATCCTCGTGTCTTTCCAAACCCATAAGACCTTCGTTCATCTTCAGAACACTAATGAAGATATTTCTGATGATATCAGAGAGATATCATCCCCTGTCCCTCCATAGAAAGCAACCCAACTGAAATGATCCCAGATCCAGAAACACAGTAAAAACACCAGTAAAACAGCACATGTGATATCAGTGGCTCAACTTCAGTTTTAAGATGCTAGGAGAATACTTTTTAATGAGCAAAGAAGCCTAAAATAACATCATTTACTCTTCTCCTGTGACTTATGTCTTCCGCCATGCTCAACACACCGTATACACAAGCTTTAACGTGTTTGACGCGAGCAGCCTTGTTTACATCCGGGGGAAAGCACGCACATGTGCGTGATCTGCGGCTGTTTACGCCTGGAGGAAAGCGTACGCATGCGTTGTGATGCTCTCCAAAATGGCAGAAGATGTAAGTCACAGGAGAAGAGTAAATGATGTTATTTTTGTCATCTTTGCACATTAACAAGTATTCTTGTAGCGTCACGAAACTGAAGTTGATCCACTGATGTCACATGGACTGAACAAAGGTCTTATGGGTTTGGGACTACATGAGGGAGTAATTAATGACAGACTTTACATTCTGGGGTGAACTAATTCTTTATTTTGTCTTCTGGGAAACATGCAGTAACTTCTGTTGCTCTTGAAGGGCAGTGTTCAATTTCGTATTCTGTTGAATTATATTTCAACAAAAGTTCTGAACATATTCATCCTGTGCATCAGTGAGTGTTTTCTTATTAGCTGTGTTTGAGACCCTCAGTTGTCCTCGATGTGAAAAGATGGATCTCAAAATGACACAATCACTGCTGGAATGGGTTCAAATATGCAAAAGATGCTGGAAAACTGAAGAATCTGCAGGACACGGAGGACCTTAACTGTTCAGAAGTAACAAGGAATTAATAAACAAAAGCATCACAAAACACAGTTGTAGATCATTCAGGTAACCACACACAATATGAAGAACCAAGGCATTTGAAAGGGGTTATTTTACATATTTTTAGGTAAAATATCTTACTCAGGACGGAGCTAAATATAAAAATAGCATGATTCTCTCTTATTTATCAGTCAAAATTATTCACATTTTCACAACTTTTGCAAGGGGCTATATATATATAACATCATGCACACAATTCCAGTAAGACAAGAATGAAATTCTTTAAAATATATTTGCAAATCCTTCCTGATAACCTTTATATCTTTTATAATTTAATAAAGTGACATTAATAAAAGGGTTTTATATTGTGAATAAGCTTGACTTTTGGGAATCCCAAAAATCCCAGAGATGCATGTGGAAGAAGGACTGTATATACAAGATCACAGAGACTCCCGTTTAGAGGAAGAAACACCCAAACCTCCCTAAAAACCACAGAGCAGTGCATTAGTCAAGTCACTCCAAACGCCCTGGCTACAGTTTACACAGGAGACACACTCAAGGTCTCGTACAGTTGGTTCAGCCAAGCATTGTTAGGGTGTCTTCCTCTGTATTGTTTGATTCGGGGCATTGAAGTTTAGAGTTGTGCAGTCACGTGAGCAGCAGACATGGCGGCAGCGCAGTGAGATCAGCAATCTGAGTTTTGTTTTTTTTAAAAAACCTCCACCATCTCTTCAAACAATTACAGGGGAACTTACAAGAAGCAGTGGGAGGAGCTGGAGCAGAGCACCACTGTATGTAAACCAGATGTGCTGCTCGCCCTCTCACACACACACACACACACACACACACACTGCGTCAGTGATTTAATGGGCTTCATAAGTCAAGGGCTCCAATTTAAGGAGGTCCACTCCTGGAAAACACAATGAAATCTTGTTTAGCGGCTCCTGCTGTTATGTTGCTAGGCAAGAAAGCAAGTTTACGCACATGATGTGTTTCAGAAACAGTGTGATGTTTGTTCCTAGAAGACAAATGCGTTTACTTTGACAGAGAAAATGATTTGTTGATTAGTCCATGTCTTTGTAAAAGCCATCTGCTTTATAGTGTAGATTCTGTTAGAATTTCAGAGGTTTTTAGTCAAGTTTCCACTTTTTTTTTTTTTATCACAGCAAAGGCTTTTGTTTTCTGGCTGGAGAGCTAGTGTTTTCTTAGGATCTCTGTTGGCATTTGTATTTCAGAGTGGTCGTATTATCTACTTCTGTAACAGATTTATTTATTTGCCCTAAGGTTCACTTACGATGTTGGTCTGGTTTTAATGCCAGTAATGAACAGTAATGACTACATTTTAATAACCATTTTCCACCTTCTCTGACTCTTCAGCTAAAATATAATTTGGTTTTGACACAAACGTGTGTGAGGTGGATGTTATGATAAAAATCTTAATTGAAAGTATGAGAATGTTTAATGTTACGCTAGCAGTTCACATCTCAGAGCTATTTTTATTTGCTTTAATTTTGGTAATAAACATAAGAACACAATAGCACCTTACAAACAAATACGACAAAACAAAGATCTACAAAACTACAGTCAGTTTATTTGACATATAGCTAGTAATAAATGCTACAGAGCATGCACTGCATAGTCTTCACTGTATTAATCAAGTATGAATTAAATCTTATTAAAGATGCAACAGTCAAGATCGTTGAGGCATTTCCTCTTTGTCTTGTCTTTTGACTGAATGTGTGTCGGTGTATTAGATCTGTGTAGTCAGTTTTTACCCGTTTGTTAATTTACCACATAACAGATATTTTAACATAAATTTGTGTGCATCCGACCTTTAAAGTGCAATAAGACATGAAAAAGAATTTGCAATCGCTTGATGTCTGAGAAAAGCGGCTGTTTTAGCAGGGTTGCCAGGTTATCTCTCAGCAAAACCTGCCCAATTGCTACTCAAAACTAGACCAAAACTAGCCCAATCACTTTTTAGGGGGATTCCCGGTAAAAACTGATGAAAAAGATGGAACCTTGTGAGCTGCTTAATTAGTGCAAGAACATTCAGGGCCCTTATGAGCTGAGTGTATGGAGTAGAAATACAGTATATGTCTGTGCACATGAGATTTATGCCACAAACATGTAAATAATGAAGTATAAGTTGTGTTGTAGCAGTAAACAGGATGTTTTTGGTACTGTACCTTTAAGATGTTGTGATAATGTGACTTCTACTTTTTATGTATATTGGGATCATATGTTATTAGCCATGATTTGATAATCACAATTTCTAAACTAGCTGTATATAATTTAGTTTGATTAAATGGACTGTGCTGTGGATCACGTTTATGCTGTCCAGATTTTCCCATGATGTGAATTAATCATGCGTCGATTTGGCTAACTGTTTGACTCTTTACTTCATTATTCACACTGGTGCTGTCGTCTCTGTGAGTTATGGGTTATGTGGTAGTAACTTGACTGCATTATATCCCTTAATGATGTCGTTTTGAGTGGTATGTGTGTGGGATGTCAGAGACTGTGCATCTATGGTGGAAAACCACAAACACTGAGAGCAATAACTGCATGTTTAAATCAAGTATTGTTCTGAAAGCAGAACACGAGATCAGAAACAAACAGTGGGTTATCGTCTGCCGATGAGTACTATACATCATTATCGCCTCCCTTGTGCCACCCAATTCAGATTTCAGCTCTGGGTGGGCTAAAGTGACGAATCTGTGTTGTGAGAGATATTTAAAATGAATCCCAAGCCATTTCATGTTGACATTAACATGAAACATTAGCATATTACTCACCCACATTCTGGTCTTTTCACATTGGTCTGAATGAAAATGTAAATTCCTTCTTCACCACTAGGTGCCGCTTTCCCCAGTAACACTGTGCACAAAGCAGCACTGCGCTCACAAACGCTGGTTTATCAGGCATTACAACTGAAATGAAAATTAGATCAATCTGACCAGTCAATGCAGATTACTGCAGGTCACGCGAAATAGGCATCATTTGGGAGTCGTTAAAATAAATACATATACTTCAACCTGCTGTTGGGGACTCCTAAACCAAAATATGAACCTTTCATTTCTCTTAATAGGGGCACTTTAAAAATAGCAGGTAGAAGAACTGCCCAGCTTCATGGAGTTTGCACAGATGAGCTCCACCCGTCTCTAACCCACTCTGTCAGTCAAGCCATCCATGTCTAGTTCATTGAAAGCAGACGTCACTCTCTCCTTAACCCAACAGTGCCGCCTATTCATCAGTCCCCGGCAGAAACTCAATCTCCTCTGAGAATGAGCTGTGTGAAAGGAGCCAGTGTGATTGTGGAGGGCCGTCTGTCTGAGGATCGTCACTGAGATGCAGCTCGAGTGCTCTCAGCCAGCGGACAGTGGTGCCAGATGTCTGCCTGTCCCGCCTGACCTCCCTTAGTGTGCGGGGAACAGTGCCATGTCACCACAGTGTGAGATTGTGTTATCGCTGTTTGCACCGACCAACAAGCCAACTGCAGTAGAAGATACCAGCTTTTCAGATATTACGGCACATCCGTATCTCACATATGTAGAGGTTGAGGTCAATAACAGTGCCGTCCGATCCTGCTTCCTTCCTCAAGCTCAAACACTACTTCCTGGAAGCTTCTAGTGATCCTGAAGGGTTTGACTAGCTAGTTCAATGTGTGTGTAATTGGGGCTAGAGCTAAACTGTACTGGAGGGTGGCCCTCGAGGAGCAGGTTCGGACACTGTTAGGCCAGTGTTTCCCAACCCTGTTCTTGGAGGCACCCCAAGACGAACACATCTAAATCATCTAATCAGCTCATTAGTGGAGACGCCAAAACCTAAAATACAACATCCGAAGTGTGTACAGAGCTGAAGTCAAACCGACATCCTCTAAAACCTATAAACTCCCTTTCTCATCGACGTGAGTGTCGAATGCAGATCAGCATTCACAATGAAAAATGTGTGTAAACTAGAATTAAGCATAAATCAGGGAGCTCCTCTTTTCCATGCTGAGGCTGGAATTGTTCACTAGTGCAAATTTCACTTTAAAATCTTTTAAAATCACTGTCAGTGTTAATGAACCACAATCAAATGATTCCGGGACTAATGACAAGACACATTAGTTTTCACCGAAAACACTAAATATCAGAAACCATGAATGTTTGATACTGTTTTTTTTTTTTTTTGTTTACAACCATTCAAGTTTATATTGAGTGGATTACATTCTAGACACATTAGTAGTAGCTTCAAACAAAGCTGAAGCAGAACATTTGTGCGTCTCAGAATGTGAAAAACAGCTCTGTCAATTTGGTGTTTCAGAGTCTGACACTGCCTTGATCTGAGAAAGGGGTTAGTATCTGTGGGGATTTTTCAGATTATAGTGTGGTTCTGTACAAACATTGTATACACACACTTTTTAAGTATGATAACTCGAAGGCTATACGGTCATTCTGGACCTCAGCTCCCCGGACAGCGAGAAATAGGCGGCGGACTGTTGATCGGAGCGCACTAACTAGCCTACCTAGATCCACTAGCTCTTTACTGGGTGCAAATGAGCTGAAAGTTGGACTTCCTAATGTACGTTCACTCTCCAAGAAGGGCCTCTTCATCAGAGACATTATGGACGATCGTAAGTTTGATTTCTTCTGTTTGGTTGAGACCTGGCAGCAAGAGAATGACTTTTTAGAACTGAACCATGCGTGTCCCCCAGGGTTTGTTTATATCTCGCAACCTTGTATTATCAGACATGGTGGTGGTTTAGCGATACTTCACAAATTGATTCACAAAGTATCTTCGCTGAACATATCAACATATTCTTCCTTTGAATCAGTTGCACTATCTATTTTCCAGCCCATTCTAAAAGCCACACTCTGGACCTTATTTGCTGTTCTGGTGTTTCACCTCTGGATTGTACAGCAACTGCAATGCCCATCTTTTATCATAGCCTGCTTTATTTTAATATTAACGACATGCTTTCCAGACCCAAACAACAGCATACTAAGACATTCCGGAATATAAATAAAATCAACCCTTCAGCTTTTGTTGTTGCAACTACTGAGCTTCCACATAGTGATCCTCTCTCTTCCTCTGATGAGCTGGCCTCCTTTTATAATTCTGAATTACGACAGCTCATGGACAGCTTTGCATCTCTCAAAACTCGGGACTGTATCTTTTATTAATTCTGCGCCCTGGTTTACTCCAGATCTCCGCCTGTTAAAAACTAAAGGGCGGCGTCTTGAACGCCTTTATAAACTAACTGGGCTCTTGGCACATAGACAACTGTATGACAAAGATGTTCATCTTTATAAAGAAGCTCTTTCTGTTGCCAAATATGAGCACTGTTTTCTACTGTAAACCGCATATTGAAACCACCTGACAGCCTCCCTGCACACCTTTACTGCACTGCCCAATGTAATGAATTTATGTCTTTCTTCAGCTGTATAACGGCTGTTCATCGACTGACCATTTTCTAATGCAAGCTGAACGTCTTTCAAGGACAGCGCATCTTCACTTTGCTCATGTTGGTAAAGCCGGCTCTGATGCGCGCACAGACTG
>JAUMHI010000052.1:1168738-1183731 GCA_032359435.1 Enteromius unitaeniatus
CCTGTCGCTGAACAGGCTCCTCTGTTTGTTTAAGACAGTGTGCAGAGGGTGCCTGGCATTGTCCATAATGGACAGCATTTCATCATTTTGAAATGATCTAATTAATAAATATTAATCAAATACATATTTTGATTATAAAGACTGTAGACTGAATTTCTAATGTCTATTTCATTTTCTTTTAAAGCATGCTAATCTAATTTTGGCAACATTTGCAAATAAACCAAAGAAAAATCCACTTTCTTTAGCTGACTGTTTGATCAAGCAAGAGCATCTTTTTTTAGTGTGCTTTTGTACTCCCTTCATGGCAACCCTCTGCTTCTATTTGGCTTTTAGCATGCTTGACTTTGCGATAACAGCACAATATGAGTGTGTCAGTGAAATTACATAATAATCTTGTGAAACTCAACAGATATAAACAACACCATCCAATCAGCTGATGGGCCCTCAGGAAAGCTTTCTGAAGTTAATCATGAAACCAGCACAAAGGCCATCAACCCATCCTAAGAAGCCTGAGGCTCGCATCTGAAGGAACGACTTTTTAAGCATGTTTAGGCCTAATCATCAAGAGTTAACATTCACAAGCCATTTCCGCATTAGACTTTCAACTGTGACGGAAGAGTGAGCGTTCCTCAGCAGAATGATTCCAGACTCATGGGTTTGAGAGGAGACCCTATGGAGCTGGACAGAAGAGCTGAGATTAGGTTATATTAGATTATATGGAGGAGTACTCCATCTTGACGTTATATCTGAATGATGAACTGTGAGAGAGTCTCGATATCCATTTTATGCACAGTGCTCTTTGTGTACGGCTGCCATTTAGCAGAAATTAAAATAAAAACTGATGGGAGCCTTTCCGTCTGTGTGCAGTCAAACCAGCCATAAATTACCTTCCCACAGTGATTTCTTTTTTGTTTGCTGGATTGATTTTTTGATGAAGTCTCACTGCTGAAATTCTCTGTCTGAAATGAGGGAACATTTGTGGAGATAGCATGCTCCTATCAGCCTGGCACAACTATTATTATTTATTATTTTCTGATTGAAATAACATTGCATACACTTTTGTCTCAGCTGGTCTTTATAGTTTGGTCCTAGTTTTTGCACTTTATTATGCATGTACAGTGTACTTACCCATTAAAGTACTTGTAATATAAGGTTTAGGTTTTGGTAGTAGCTAGTTATTGTAATTACTACAATTACAATAACTGAGGAACAGGATTGTAAAATAAAGTGTTACCAAATGTAGTTTTAGTGGAGTGAAAGACTGGAAATAAACTGTTAAACTGATCAATAATAATCGTGATTACTGATCATCAGAAAAGACACAAATGAGGAGACTGTCAGCTCATACGATGCCTAATCATTTAAAATAACATGCTCTTATTATGAAAACTGGTACAAATGTTGCCAAAGCAATAAATATATTATACAGATATACAGATAAATAAAATCAAGGAGAAACTCACTCCCTCTCTCTCTTTAGATACAAAGTTAAAAAACAGTTATATGTATAATATCACAGGTTGATCTATTCACAGTTAGTGTTTAATGTCATCTTGTCTTTGCCTCTGTAACAAAATAATTTTACAAAACAAAATAACCTTGAAGTAGCTATTTATAAATATAAAAACAAATAGTTTGTTCATGTACATGCTAGTAATGGTGCTTTGTTAATAGTGGAAGACAAAAGCTGATCCTTGTGCTTGTAACCATGTTAATGTTTAAAGAAAGATGAATTTCAGCTTGTGGCAGGTGTTGGGCTGATCATGTCTGATTCCAGCTCGTCTTCAGTGCATTGATGTGGTCTCTGTTGGTTTCTCCTGGCCATAGATGACACTGGGCTGTGTGATATTGATGTGGGATGTAGTGAGGGCTCGCAGGACTCTTCTGTTTGGGCTGGTATTTTTGGGCCGTGGGCTGGAGTGTGGATGATAAGAAGGAAGCCATTGTTTTAGGCCTACACATGGCTTTCTCCTTTTATCCCTGCCAGACACAGCTAAATCTGAAAACTGTGAAGGTAAAACGGTAGCAAAACTCAAGAGCTTGCTAATTTGAATGTGAAGCTGAAATTTATACTCAGCTCTGATGTGAAAAGCTGCATCTATCGATTTGCACAGACAGACAATGCTCAGAACACCTGTGTTTTGAGTTCGAAGTTGCAGATTAATAGTTACAAATGTGTAAAGTGTCATTCACATAAACAAAATGACAGGCACAATTGTGTATTACACATACCACCTCAAGCCATCCCTCACAGCCTCTCAGATCTGGCAGTACAACATCAAATCCCAGCGCTTTGACTTTTGCTATTCCTTTTGCGATATTTCTGTAGCAAAACTCAAAACAGAGTTGGTGGCGGGAATGAACTCATTTTATTGGTTGATGTCTCACCAATGAACAACGCTAGCCACAATGCAAACATTTGTATGCATATCATTTGCACCCTCAAGTTCCTGATAGTACATTGTTTGTGCTTCCAAAAGAGGACACGGCTAGAAATCAGTGTTAAGTTGTGTTTCAACACTGCTCCAGAACAGTTGAACACAAATACTGGAAATATTGAAATTTATTGTTGTAATTCTGACTTTAATCTTGTAATCTTCGATTTCCAGACGCAGCAGCTGAGTGTTGAGCAGTAATGCTGTTTGTTCAGCGTGAGTGGTATTGGTTGAAGCTGCTTTGGAGAGTGAGATCTGCTCAGGATCTGACAGGAATATCTCGTGTGCTGACATTTATCCAATCAAAGATCTGATCTGCTCCAGTTCTGCATCACAATAACCATGTCTGATGAAACGTGTTGACAGACTCTTGTGTTTCTCACATGCATTAACCGGCCCATCCGTTATTATTGCATGATTATTATATAAAATAAGAAGTGAGCTCGTCTTGATTTATTTTCTGAATATGTGTTTCTTTGTTCTCTATTCATCTTTTGCAGAGAGTTATGTAGTCAGTGACCTTTCATCAGGATGTTATAACTGAAATGACTTTTCTTTTCGGTTGAGCAAATTCTGGGATTGAATTTTCACCTTCACCATTCAATCATATCCAGATAGAGACAATAAAGCCCCTTTTCTCTTTTCACCTTGAAGATCCTTTTGCACAGATCACATTGTGGCACTGAATGTTTTTCATGTTGACTAACTGAATGCATTGAGATGTCTGGAGTTGTCTTTTTTTTGGGTGATAGTGTATTTAGATGATGTTTAACACATTTATGTTGTCATTTTGCAAAAGTGGGATCTGGACATGATTGCTGAAGCAGACTTTATAAAAACTTAACACATTGCAAGTACAAGTACAGTGTTTTAAAAAAGTTCTTTGTCCTAAGACGTGAAAAGGTATTGTTTGGGTTTTAGGACAACTTTGATGAAAGATTATAATCAACTTAATCCAATTCCACCAGCATTTAGTTCATGCTAAGTATGCTACAAATGCATTTACATATTTATGTACTTAACTAAAATGCCCTACTCAGATCTTTAATTTTTATTATTATTATTTTTTAAGATTTTAGTTTTATTTAACATTTTTATGACTTAATTATTAGCTTATCAACTTACAAACTCGCAGCAGTTCAAATTTTCCAGTTTGTAAAATCCTTCAATAATGTAACGTTTAATGCATTTTATGATGTTGATGTTTATTTCAGTAATTCAACTCATATTTTGAAACTAACTAAACTAAATAAAAAATAATACTTTTTAGAGAATTGTCTGCCTTCTGGAAAGTATTTACTGTATATGAACTCAAGGGGCTCTATTTGCTTTAATTACTGCCTCAGTTCAGCGTGGCATGGAGGTGATCAGTTTGTGGAACTGCTGAGGTGGTGAAGCCCAGGTTTCTTCGACAGTAGCCTTCAGCTCATCTGCATTGTTTGGTCTCTTGTTTCTCATTTTCTTCTTGACTATACCCCATAGGTGTACTAAATACATACATTTAGGTGTGGTGGGTGTTCAACACCATGGTCATTTAGCCATCTTTTGGTGTTTTTGGCAGTGTGGGCAGGTGCCAACTCCTGCTGGAAAATCAGCGTCTTTAAAAAGCTGCTCAGCAGAAGGAAGCATGGAGTGACCGAAATTCCTTGGTAAACAGGTGCAGTGACGTTGGTTTTCAAAAAGCACAATGAACCAACACAAGCAGATGACATTGCTCCCCAAAACATCACAGACTGTGGAAGCAACACTGGACTTCATGAGCTTCTCCATCCTTCCTCAAGACTCCAGGGCCTTTGTTTCCAAATGAATCACAAAACTTGCTCTCATCTGAAAAGAGGGCATTGGGCAGCAGTCCAGTTCTTCTTCTCCTTAGCCCAGCCTTGTGAAGTTCACCCAAATTCTTGAATGGATTTTACTTGACAATCCTCATTCCTGGCTGCGCTTCTCTCGGTTGGTTGTGCATCTTTTTCCTTCCGCTCAACTTTCTGTTTACATGCTTGGAGACAGCGCTCTGTGAACAGCCAGCTTCTTTGGCAGTGAATGTTTGTGTCTTAGCCTCTGAAGGGTGTCAATGATTGTCTTCTGGACAGCTGTGAGATCAGCAGTCTTCCCCATGACTGTGTAGCCTAGTGAACCAAACTGAGAGACCATTTTGAAGGCTCAGGAAACCTTTGCTGGTGTTTCAGTTGATCAGCTGATTGACATGTCACCATATTCTAATTTGAGTGCATTGAACTTATTTAATACATGAGTTTCAAAATTTTGAGATGAATTACTGAAATAAACAATACGACAGTCTAATTTATTGAGATGCACCTTTTTTTTTAATCAATATGACACATTTAATTGTAAGCTTAAAATAAATCATCTAAAATCTTTTTAGTAGTAATATATACTGGCATTACTTAACATGAGTAACCCACATTGCATTGTTAACTAGATAACTCTGTAATCAGTAGCGGACTGTAAGTGTCGGCCAGCGAGGACTGTCTTCGTTCCTCATGTTCGGTGAATGATCTTGTTTTCTGCGGTTAGAGGCAGTGATGTACGGACACAAGAGTTCTCCTGATGCAGCACACAATAGAGCTCTGTGTGCTCAGATGCTTTCAGATTCACTTCCCTTCATTTCTGATTCCATCCATCACTCTAATAAAGATGCCATTGTGTGTTTCCAGTCAAATGATGCAGTTCTTCTGCTGTGTTATGATGTCCCACACAAACCTGTCAGACATGCCTGTTCCAGCAACACACCATCATCATCAGTATCATCATCAGCTAAAGATCCTCAGTACTCTTTGAGAGCTCTTGGATTTCAGTAATGATGAAATGAAGGATGAATATTATAAGGAACTCTGCAAGACACTACAAGCACACTAAATATGCTTCAACCCGAATTCCTGAAATGTTGGGATTTTTCTTTTTTAATTTTTAATAAAATGAATAGATTCAGTGGGGAGAACATCTAGCAACTAATTAAGTTAATTGACACCAGGTCTGTAACATGATTAGCTATAAAAGGCATGTTATGGATCTCCAATCTGTGTTCTGTGGTCAGACGAGTCCAGATTTGACATTCCTGTAGGAAATCACAGGCGCTGTGTCCTCCAGGCTAAGAGGAGGAGATCTTCAGCATCTTATCAGAGGAATTTGTTAGGTTTTATTTGTAAAAATTAAGTTGTTCAAATTTAAAGCATTCCTTTGTTTAATCTTTCGGTAATAACATTTGTATCAAATCAAAAAACACAGAAATTCAAAAAATGGAAAGAAACAGTTTCTTATGAGTAGAACAATTCATAATGCACTGTTTAGACTTTTAACAATAGGTTGTTTCAATCACGTGGTTTTGAGGATGTGCGAAGGAGGGCAGGAAGTGATTTTTCTCCATAGGAATCAGTAGCAGAAACTCCTGTGTTTTGTGTTGTTTATGGATATTCAGATCGGTCAAACCGAGAAAACACAAGAAGTTGTTATTGTGGAAATGTTATTGGGAAAATGTGTTCTTCATAAGGAGTGAAAAATCAAAAAACTGACTGAAAAACACAGGAAAAGGTGGCTTGTAAGCTGCCGTCTGTGTTTGGGAGGAGGCAGTCATATAATACTGATGTGTGCAAATGGTTAATATAAGATATAATAATAACGTTAAAATATTAATTATGAAATATATTAAGATACAGGGTAACATAAAGGGTCATAAAGGAACATACAAGAATGCGATCGAGTGGCAGCTTTTTAGTGATTACATGGAAGCTCTCTATACTATAATCAATTCAGAGTTGAAATAAAAGTTGTTTTATGTGCTGCTAACAGAAACCATGTCCACAAACCCTGTGTGCAGGAAACGTTTCAGGAGTAACATATCCCGCCGCATCCCTCATATAAATACAGCTTTCTCTTCTGAAATACCTTGTTTGCAGGATAATTTTAGCCTGTATCCAGCACCTTGATAGCAGGCAAGTATTTCAATTTAGTTTAAAATGGCTCCGTTTCGTAATATAATGATCATAATAATAATGAATACTTTCTTATTCACATCATATCTATGTGCGGTGTTTAGCATTTAGTGTATTCTGACCGTCTCACGCTAAATACTTAAGAGTCGGCAGCACTGGATTATCCATCTGTATTAATATCGTAGCATATTATTACATCCTATATGAATCGATTTTACAGACGAGTATTATCCGACTCAGCTCCAATTTCTTGATTTTTCACTCTTTATGAACAACACTTTTTCTATACAATAACAGCCCCGTGTGTTTTCTCGGTTTCACCGATTTGAACATTCCTAAACAAAACAAAACACAGGAATTTAGCACTTCTGCTACTGATTCCTATGAAGAAAAATCTCTTTGCCCACCAGCTGTATTTCGCGCCACAGCAATGACATCATGTGCAAACAACCTATAATACAGGACATTATTGTAGTTTTATAAATAGTTAATAGTTAGATAGTTAAGATAGTTAAGAGTTAATATTTTTTGATGACAGTAAAATTGTTCAGATGAACACTGGCACACTAAACTCATTAAAGTCACAACCTATGAAATTAATCAGCAATGTTATGCTATACTGTACAATATGTGCAATATTATATTTTACGTTGTGTAGCTGTGCTGTTAATATGCATCTGCCATAACAGTCTCAAACAGTGTCTTAAATCCGTCTGTAACGCATAAAGAATGAAGAAAGCACTCACTATTAAACAACAGTTTAGTGTAACTGTTCACTCAGGAGTACATGCCGTTCATATATTTAATAAATGATATATACATCTTTCAGCATGTTTGCACACATTTTGCTCATACAAGACAAAACCATTATAGTCAGTCAAAGGAGACATAAAAAGAGCAGCTGATCTGGCTGATGTTAGTGTGATGTGTGTACTTGTATTCTTTGGATTGGTTGCTGCTCCAGATTTCATTTGAATGCTGTTGTTTTCAGACTTGTATGAGGATTGATGTGATGTCAGAGGTCATGACAGAGCCATTCATCTCTCTAACCTGTGCAGAGCCGTCTTTTCAGATCTTCACAATGCTTTGGCTTGATTCTGTGGCTCCTGAACCTAGAGACTTGTATCAGTGACAATCAGAGGATGATTCTGCTGTGTCTCTGTGTAGATAAAAGAGCATTTTCTTTAATAATGAGCATATTAACTTTATTAAAGACTCGATCATCACTGGGTGCTGGGTGTCTAAAGATAGTAAATGTTGTGTAGAAGAAGGGTTAAACTGAGCAGCGTTGTGTACATCTCTGCTGTCTTTGAAATGCAGATATGTCATATATCAGCCATCAGCTCTGAAAGGCCGTGTCTGCCGTCTGTTTAAAGCTTTGGGTGAAACGGTCACACACATGCTCTCTTTTCTCAGAACTGTTTTGTTAAGCGTCTCTGCGTGTTGTTCTGATCACATCAGTGGTTGAGTGTAAAGCCAGCTGTGTTGTGTTTACAGCCACTCTTAGTTAAACATATTTGTCTTTCATCAAGAGGCTTAAACCTCCTAAACGTCCTCACAAGCGAGTACATGGCTTCTCATTCATGGATATTTGCAGTGCCAGTGTTTAGATTATTCACCTCCCCGTTTCTGCTCTTTGAACTGTTTGGCCTTGATTTGATTTTAAATAGGCCAATCTCTCGAAAAAACATTAATATAACCCACACTCCTGAAAATAATGGAGATTTTCACAACAGAGAACAGAACCACCATTTTGGGTTCAGCTCTTGGAAGAACCATTTGTTTGTTTCCTTTTATTATGAAGAACGTCTCGTTTATGTATTGTAACCCTCGTTCCCTGAAGAAGGGAACGGAGACGTCATGTTGGTGACCGACGAATAGGAATCTCGCTTCAAAATGTTCAGTCTACTCTGCGTGTATGTAAACACGCCAATGAAATTGGCATACGCTGATTAGCAGCCCGCTGAACCTAATCGCAGCACGAGTATAAATAGGTCAGCGAAAGAAGCGTTCATTAGGTTTTTTGCTGAGGAGCCGAGCCGGTGTTCATAGCCCCCCTAGTGGCGGTACAGTTCCATGGCGACGTGACGTGACATCTCCGTTCCCTTCTTCAGGGAACGAGGGTTACAAAGCGTAACCGAGACGTTTCAGTCAATCACTTCGTCGTCACGTCGGCAACCGTCGAATAGGGATCCCTACCAAAACGCCATGGAAGCTGCCCCTTCCAGCGTCGTGTTTGGTCTGTGGGATGGGACTCAACCACATGAACCAGCACTGCACTACCTCAGTAACTGGAGCACTGGGATGTCTGATTAGACGTATGGAGATGGCATAGTAACCAAGCCGACCGAACAGGTCCTACTCAGGTTCTTCAGCTGTTTGAGGTGAGAACATGGGAAGAAACCAGTTCAACACGAAGGCTATAAAACCTAGCGAACTTGTTTAGGGTTGCCCAACCCGCAGCTCTGCAGATGTCTGCAAGCGAGGTGCCGCGTGCCTTCTGGCCCCCCTGAGGAACCTGGTGACCAGGTCATGCTTACCCACCAACCTTCCATCGATGGGGTCATGATTTGCAGCGATGGCAGCCGCATAGACTTTAAGGGTGGAGGGAGACAGCCTTCGCTCCAACCCTTGCTGCAAGAAAAGAAGCACAACTCTGATCGGGCATCTCCGGGGGTCTTCTCTTTGAGAAGAACAGCACTCGATGAACAGGTTCCATTTCAACGCGTAGGCAGCTCTTGTAGAAGGCGCTCTCGCAGAAGAAATCGTGTCAACTACCCCTTGAGGTAGGTCACTTAGAACCTCCTCGTCCCGTCCAGGGGCCAGACGTGGAGTTTCCACAAATCTGGGCGCAGGTGCCACAGTGTGCCCCGTCTCTAAGTCTTAAGATCCTTCCTCAGAGGAATCGGCCAAGGAAGGGCTATCACAAGGGGCATGAGTTCGGGGAACCAAGTCCTGGTGGGCAAATAAGGACCTGCTCCTCGTCCTCCCTGACCTTGCACAGGAGCTGTGCTAGAAGGCTCATTGGGGGAAACGCATATTTGCGCAGCCCCTGTGGCCAGCTGTGCGCCAGGGCATCTCTGCCTTAGGTTCCCTTGGTCAGAGCGTAAAACAACTGGCAATGAGGGGTTTCTGGGGAGGCAAACAGGTCTACCTGTGCCGCCCCAAACTGCTCACAAGTCCCTGTGTTCGCCCAACTGAGCTCTGGACTGTGAGAATCAGCCAGTCATCGAGGTAGTTGAGTATGCGAACCCCTTTCTCCCTGAGAGGAGTCAGGGCAGCCTCCGCCACTTTGGTGAATACACGGGGGACAGGGAGAGCCCGAAGGGCAGGACTCCTATACTGCTATGCATGGCCTGATATGCATGGCCTTCGAACGCGAACCTCAGGAATGGCCTGTGGCACGGAAGGATCGACACGTGAAAGTATGCATCCTTCAGGTCTGTTGCTGCAAACCAATCCTGGGCACGGATGCATTCGAAAATGCGTTTCGGCATCAATATCTTGAACGGAAGCTTGTGAAGAGCTCGATTCAAGACTCGCGGATCCAGGATCGGTCGTAACCCACCACCTTTCTTGGGCACCACCACGAGCCACACCCAAGTACCAATCATCCAGCCGGGAAGGCTCAGGACTTTGTGGAGGGTTCCACTCGATCCTGACCCCCTGGCGGCCTGGGCAAGCATAGCCACGAGCTCTGGATCAGTATCAGACACGGTCGAGCGCCCAGCGGACGCCTTCCTGGTAGATACCTCATCTCCGGAGCCGTACTTTCCTCCTGATGCAGTGACCGAAATGCCCAAATGGAGACTCCAATGGTGTCTGAGCGCGGGCGACAGGAGGCACTCGCGCTGTGATTAGGTTCAGCTGGCTGCTAATCAGAGTGAGCACTGTAGTTGGAATTTAGAAGTATGAAACAGTACAGACAGAATTTTAATCTCATAGATATCAGAGAGATAGATATTTTTATCCTGGGCAAAGTAGGATTTAAAGTTGAAGTTTGAAAACATGGATGTCGATCACTACCATGTATTAATGCACGCTGTCACATTACTAACAGAGCACCTTTACTCAACAGGTACTCTCAGTTTACTCATCAGGCCATGTAAAATGTAGGGAGAATAATAAAGAAGGTGTTTTTTTTTTGGTCTGTAGTGATTCACAAAATGCACAGCAATGGCACTTTAAGAGGAAAAAAATAATAACACCATACACTAAATGAACACCCTGTATCTTGATGATATATTGAGGTTCTACTGAAGCAAAACAAATGGTTTGTGCAAAAAATTAACATTATCTTCAACGTTATTGCCTGTTATGTCTGTAGCCAAGTTTTGAAAATCAGCTAGGTCTGGGGGGTTGCTGTCTAGTTCATGAATTATGAATGTTTATAGCATGATTTGTAAAGAATTAACTAAACTGAATGACATAACATAGATTTCTTCATGGCTAGTGTTTGCATATTTCGATAAATTCTGTAACCTACTTGTTCTACAGATCTGTGTACTAGTGTTAAATGCTACTGTTTCTGATAGCGTTGATCACATTTCTGATGGATAATATGATGATTTTTGCTTGACTGCTGTCAGTAAGTGCAGATGAAGCAGTGTTGCCAGATATTGCTACTAAAACAAATGAACAAACAAAACAATTGAATAAAAATAAACCAAAATGATTTTCAGTCTTGTGCAGTCTTTAAAAAAATTTAACTGCAGCTTTCTACTTTATTAACTTTCTAAGGTGTTAGAAAAGGTGTTAGAACACACTCATTCACAAATCTCTGAAGACTGACTTTCATTCTCATACCGTAGATGCTAAACCATCTTCCAAATAGTTTAAACTGAAATATAGGTCATGCAGACATTTCTGCATTTTAGTTTTCCCTTTAATATTATACATAAATATGCACAGGTGGATTTTTATTGTATTAGTAGTGCAGTGCCGTATGAAGCGCAGCTCTCACAGGAGTCACAGTTCAATCACGTAGCTTTCTTTCAGTCAGTGAGGTGTATTCACATGAGCCAGATCTACAGGAGTGCAAACTCCCAGTCCTATCAGAAAACACCTGAAGTACGGGCACTGGATTCTTCATTATTCAGGGCTGAACGTGTGCGGTGCTGTCTATGGTGTGGCAGGGAGCCTTCAGTCGATGGACGCCTCTGTCTATTTCTGACAAACTGCACAGCTACTCCAGTCTTTATTTTGCCTGTCCGACTGAAGCCAAATGGCTCATTTATAAATATCTATGTGAGTTACTGCTGTGCATTTTTAGCCCTTATATTTATATAGTTGATCGTTAAACCAATGCCAGATCACGTGTTTCTGCTCCAGTGTCTGTCCATGAATGAATACAATGTTTGTATTTCTTGTTTATAACTGTTCAGCTGACGAACAGCAGAAAAAGAGTTTTATCATCCATAAGCAGAGTCAATATGTCTTTAAATGTCTCTAGCTTGCTTGAGTCTGGTTTACAGTGATTCCTCCAGCACACAAACACATGAAGCAGAGCTGCAGAAACACAAGTGTCTTCATATATAACAGCAGGGCTGCCTCCTATAGTGAGTGATCAGGTTACTGCCCCTTCACTAGAAGTCATTCTCCAGTGTGAATGAATGTGTTTTATTATTAGCCGCTTTCAGCACCAGCCACATTTATTCTGCAGACGTGCCGACAGCTCTACTGTTGCATCATGACACACATCTCATAACAGAAACAACATGCTAACCACTTGCTAACCACTGACAGAAATGCTGAACGTGATATTATTCACTTTATCTGTCGAATAGTAGTTAGTGGAAGGTTTGACAGCAATTTGGGTTTCTCTCGTCGGTTTTTAGGTGCTTTAAGCCACGTTAAGTGTTTAGACTGTCCGTGGGAACTGGTATACTGTCAGGAACTATGTTAGTAGCTGTTGTTCTGAGGAAAAAAAACTATTGAACTTACAATATAGTGCTGTAAACAGTACGGTTGTTTTCTTACTTAAACTATTGCTGCAATTCAGTTTAAATAAAAGGACATTATATGAAACAGTTTCTTTGTGTTTGAATGTTTATTTATGCATTTTCAGATTCAAATTGCTATATTGTGATATATATATTGTTTTTGAGGTAGAAAATTGCTTCTACCGTGATAGAAGATTTTGGTCATATCGCCCACCCCTACCTGTAAGCAATAAAATGAAAATTGTTAAATGTTTTATGTTTGGGCTATGTGGTGACACTGTCCAGGTGTTTTTAGATGTTTGTGTTTTTTATGCATTGTTATTATTATTATTATTATTATTAATAGACAAAAGTAAAAAAAAAAATGTAAATGTTATCACGATTAAGTTTTCAAATAAATTTTAAAAGTCAGTTTCCACAAAAATAAGAATTACATTTCAGAGTTACACTTTTACACAGATGCACACAGAAAACTATGGAAGCCTGTTTCCTTCACTGTATAAAAAATAAAAAAAGGTGATTGCGACTTTTTATCTCAAAATTCTGGCTTTTTTTAGTTATAAAGTCAGAATTCTGAGAAAAAAAGTCAGAATTTGTGAGATTTTTCAGCGTTGTAAGATGTACTTGTCACAGAAGTTATTCTATAGCCTGTAACCATGGAAAAGATCATAGAAGATTATTTTCGGTGTGTTTCACTATTAGAGTCACACAACATAAAGCTTAGTTTACAGACTCTTGAGAGAACGTTATGCAGGAATCATTTGTGGTAAAGACACAATAAAACAGATGAGGGTGAAGTGGCACGTTTTATAGATCAGCTGTTGGCTGTCCGGCATTATTACAGACAGAGAAACTGTCCGTCAGTTGATGTGATTGATGGATGGACGAGGAGTTGATCTGCGTGCTCGTGGCCGTCTACGGCGACGCATGTAGAACAGTCGCGGGCCAAACTACGTGTGGCATATTGACGGATAGGATAAGTTAAAACCTTACGGAATATGTATAAATGGATGCACTGATGACTGAAGCATACAAAACAAACAATCATTGAATCACATCTCGTGTGGTTTTCTTATGGTGCTTTGCCAGAAAGTCTGAATTGTGAGATAAAAATTGCAATACCTTTTTTATATTTTTTAAACAGTGGCGGAAAGGGCTTCTAAAGAAAGCGGCTGCTTTACATTGTAAAAATATTTCACAATTTATACTGTATTATTGATTAAATACATGGTGAGCAGTAGATCAAGAGAGGCTTCTTTCAAAAACATTAGGAAATTGATGCCAAGCCTTTGAATGATGACCATTTTTTTTGTGCTACATAATTTTAAATGTTAAATAAAGTATCCATGTGCTTTAAGTGTTAAAACTGACTCTCTCTCTCCAAGAGCAATGTCATGCAGGGTGGCAGGACCTCGTGATCTGGTTCTGGACGAGAGAGATGTTGTTACAGGTGCAAGAGGAGGTTTTTTTTATACATTGTGTAAGCTGGGATGAAACTCGTGCGCTGTAGAAATGATGCGGGGATGACTGGGAATGACTGATGAGAGATTACAGCTCTGGCTGTTGATCAGGAGTGTTGTGGCTGGGAGAAATCATTTGGATATGTTGTTTTTTTTATCTGTTCTCATGGCTCCAGATGGAGCACGACTGATCCTGGCACTGTCCGACAGCACTGTTATCTCCTCTCTGGCCCTTTAGGGGCCACATCACACCGGCCCTTATCTTCAAACCTGCATGGGAGCGAGAGATAGGATCATCCCCATGTTTGGATTTTCCACTGTTTTTTAGGCTAGTCCAGATAAAGGTAACGGTTTTAAACCATGAGGGTTTAATTATCTCCACCTATTGTGAGTTGTCATCGTAAAACCCCATATTACAGATTCTTGTTAGCCCACATAGTGTTTAAAATGAAGTATATATGCCATCCACAAATGATTGCTCATATGAAATCTGTCATTTTACTGTGGTGTGACTTAGCCTTTAGCTCGTGCACGCAGTAATTAGTGGTGTTTGCTAAGGCAGGCCTCACTATTACTGGTGTTCATAGTGTCAGTCATGTCATCATTAAACAGTGTAGAGAACTTTTCATTACTGGAAAAAAATAAACTAAGGAAAAAGTAGCTTAAAGAAAGATTTTTAGGTGATTATTGTGTGAACGACCAAGAACAGTCTATGTGCCTTCAAAAAACAAAGAGAAAGGTGAAAGAATGGGTTTGCAAGTTTCCTTGACAAGAAATTGTAAATTCAACAGACGTCCTGTTACTCATTAGAGGCTGCCAGGTAACAAATGATGGTAGTTTTTGTATTTAAGTTGTTTTCTTTTTCCAAAAGTATTCTCATAGCTTTGTAAAATGACTGCTAAACCCCTGATGTCACATGGACTATTTCACCGATGTCTGTGGTTTCATTATAGACATCTGTGGAGGGTCAGAGAGCTCTCACGTCCCATCAAAAATATCTTCATTTTATGTTTCATTACGTTTATGTCTTACGAGTTTAGAATGACATTAGGTGAGTTAATAATGACAGAATTTATGTTTTTGGGTACACACACACACACTATAAGTCCTTTACACAATCTGACGTGCCTAATATTGAACTGGAAATTAGGTGCTGGGCGTCCGGTCAGAGGAGAACTGGACCCAACTAAGCCTGGTTCTCCCAAG
>JAUMHI010000052.1:1192544-1210044 GCA_032359435.1 Enteromius unitaeniatus
GTATGTGGTATTGTTCTACACTGACTCTACACCTAAACCTACCCCTTACAGGAAACAACACACACTCTTACATTCTCTAATAAACACTGTTTAGTATGTTTATAAGTATTTTGAATTAGGGCACACTGAAAATATCCTCATAAATCACCTTCATATTGTAATACCTGTCATACCCATGTCATTACACACATTAGTGTCCTCATAAACCACACAAACACAAAAGAAAGGCTCAGCTCAAGGACAATATGTGCGTGTGGCACTATTTGTGTTTAAATGACATTACCTCATATCTGTGAAATGTCTTGTGAGTGGTATTTCTAAAATGAAACGTGTCGTGTTTGTTCATGTATCGCTGCAGCACTGAGATGAGATGATGTCCGAGTTAGTACTTAACCACATTTGAAAATAAAACAGCACCTGTCTTTGAGCTCTGTTCACATCACAGGTGATGCGCTACGATAACATAGTTTAGTGTAAGGAACTGAAGGCTCATGATTTGAGTGTGTTGATTTCAGTCAGAGACTGCAGGTAAGTGTTTGCGTGGAGGTAGAGTAGGTTTTACTAACACACCATATTGGATATTCCATTTCTGCATGTATGTGTTTTCTCAGAAGTGTTACACAAGACGGTGTTTTGCCTGTGCATGATTCTTGATTCTTGAAGAACACATGGCAGAAGCTCTTCTGAGACGGATCTGAGTGTTTGTGTGAAGTGAATCATCAGGGCTCTCTCTACCTCTCACTTATCTCTCTGGGTTGTTTTTTTTTTGACTTGGCGCAGACTTCAAAGTGAAAAGGCCGCTGAAGTTGTTTTTTGTTCAGCTTTTATTAGCATGTCAATGACGTTGAGCTTTTGACAGCCAGGTGTGCCGCAGAAGAAAGAGTCTCCATCCGCCTCCGTCATGCAGACTCACGCTCACACACTCGCGCGGGGCCTTTCTTTATCTTCAGTCTGGGAGTTTAGTCTTCAAACATGCGTGTTGTGTGCAGGATTAGAGCTTGAAAAGAGTTTTGCATGTTGAGAGGAACGGTCACGGATGATAATGCACACCTGCACACGACTCTTATTTGAACAGCTTTCTGATCTCCTGTTCTTCTGTCCTGCAGATCTGGGACATGAGTGACGACGAGAGCATCTGAAACACTGCAGTCAAGCTCCTTTAACCCTGAGCACCTCTTCGATTGGGTCCTTCATCATATACTCGTCTTAACCGTTCTCATTATAACTGTCAGAGCTCGTCTATGGACACAGATACAATAATAAACTGATGCTGTGATCTGCTCTGGTCTAAACATCACGTCCAGTTCTGTCTTGACAATGACAATGTCATTTATGCACCCTCATGTCGTTGGAAAAAAACAAAAACGTAACTTTCATCTTTGAAACACAAAAGATATTCTGAAGAAAGTTGGTAACCAGTCAGTTGATGGTAGCCTTTTTCTTCCACAACACTGAAGCCAGTGGCTACCATATGAATTATTTTGTGTTTAAAACGCTGCGAGGGTGAGTAAATGACAGAGTTGATGTCTGGCTGAACATGTTTTCAGATCCTCTGCTCGTATGGACAGTTGTTGGGAAGGGATTTCATCAGCTCTCTGTGCTAAGAGCCTTATCTTGGGGCATTTCTTTCTTCAGCTGCTGAAATGTTCATTAAAAGTGTATTAGATTTATGGCAGGGGTCTGGACCTTCCCTGAGTTCAGAGCCAGCGCAAACACCTGTGTTATACATCATTATAAAGTGACAGCACTGAACTCTTGGTCTGTATTCTCTCATGTGTGTCCTCACACCAGCGTGCTGTGACTAGAGAAATTTGCCATTTGTGCTCATAATAAACACGGAATATATTCACACACTTCTGAAACGCCTGGTGTCATCATATTTGCTTGCTTTTAGGTCAAAGAGTTGTATCCATGTCCTGGGATCACACGTTTATGAATTGGTGGAGATACAGTAATTATTTTCACAAAGGATGAGTCATGGGTCACGGCTGTGGTTTAAGAGCACTTTATTGTTCATTGAGGCTACTTAAAAGTACAAAACAATGGCCTGCCAAAAGTTTGTTTTATTTCAATGAGAAACAAGGCCATGAAATGAGGGTATAATACAGATTTACAAATCATTAAGAAGCACACTCGAGGTGCGGCGAGAAGTGTTTTAAACGTTGTTGGTTTTGTGTCGTCGTTCTCCTGGAAGCGCACATCAAATAGAAAATCTGGTAGCTCGACTCTCCAGCGACGGTACTGGAGCTCAGCAAGTCGCCGGGACTCGAGTCTGTTTGTTCAATTGTCTCCAGAGACAGTCGAAAGCCTCCGCTCAGAAGTGTCGAGACTCAGTAGCCTTCAGAAATAATACACAAGTGGCTGTTACACTAACGCAGTGTTTTCATAGAATAACTGTGTTCCTGCACTTTAACCTTAAACAGACAAAACCTACAAACAAAAAAGATCAACTTTTTTTCTCTGAGGAAAAAAAAACAAAAAAAAACATGATTACAATAAAGGACAAGGGAAAAATTAAATAGCTACATATCATTAATTGTTCCTCAAAAAATACCTACGATTTTTCTCTGTACATTCGTTACGCACAGCGTAATGATGGTCTTATAGTTTCCTATATAAAAACTTTTTTTGTTTTTAAGTAAGTGATTTACCTACAGCGTGTAGGGTAACGTGTGTCACAAGCAGAAAGTGAGAAAGTGTCCTACCCAGTAAAGCGGTAGTGAAGTGTGTGTGTGTGTGTGTGTGACGGGCCTCAGCAATCCTCGAGGAATACACGCAGAGCGAGTCGAACCCAGGGCCGGAGGAATGTAAGACGAGCTGGAGCGTCTCCTGTGTCTGCAGGCTCTAGTGAGCAGCTATACTGAACAGCAGAGAAAGCACAAGTCCCTGTCGGAGGAATGTTTGTGATTCGCTTCCACAGCCGAGCGCAGAATTAAGAGAGGGTGATGATCATGAAGAACAACAAACGCACGCGCACACACGAAACTAGCTCGACGTTTCCGGCAGATTGTCAACGCTACAGTTGACCTGTCCATAAGCTGCGAATGCTCTTTTTTTCAGTCATGCAAAGCGCCAGCATCCTGTACCACGGATTAATAACATACAAAACCAACCGTTAATATATAGATGGCCTGTCCGGAGGCTGATTCTCTTCTGTGTCTGGCAGCTACCACAACGAATATTGAATAGAAAATCATAACATGGAGTACAACTGTACCAGCAGTAAGTTTATCTAGGACTGTTACTGACAAAAATAAAGTCAAATCTGAAGAAAAGGCTAAAAGTATTACGATTGAAATGTCTACGCAATAATAGATACCAGCTATTTTAAAAACATGCACTTATAAGCACTAGCTTAACCCTTAAACCTTTAGTCTACTCTACTAAAACCACAGTGCTGGGGAAAAACCCATCCGAAACGAGAAGAATGCCCACGTCTGCCGCGGTCCAGTTGTGTCAGCGCCGGAGAGAAGCGAGAGCCCAAGCCAGTACAAAAACAAAAACGGGTTTCCTGCGAACTGCACCGCCTTCGAAACGTCTTCTGAACATCCCATCGACGCTACACTGACATCCGTCTATCCTTAGTGCAAAATCAGTCCAGGCCTTCCGTTTCAAGTATACACGTACAGATTCGGGACACAACCGGGGGAGAGAGAGAGAGACAGGGTGTGATGGAACAATGGCTTCTGGGTAAAAGGTTTGCATCAGCTGTTTCTTTGGTATCTGAGGCAGATGGTTCAATAGTATCTGGCTGATCTTTATCTCAACAAACAGAAAAAAGAGAAAAGGTATGGGCATCCCATAACGCAACAGCCAAGCTAAAAGTATACTAGCATACTTCCAAACAAAAGAAAAAGAATCAAAAGCACAACTGAAAGTGAAAGGAGCACCTCCTCGTCTTGCGTTCTTATGTACATAGCTATACATCAGCTCTGCTAAAACATGCATGCTCTGAGAGCGAAGCGGCTGGAAGAAGAGGTGGATGGGCTTCGCTGGTCCTCTTTTCAAGACACGAGGGAAGGGGAGTGATTGTGGTTGACCATGTGGCCGTTGGGCGAGGAGTCTGGGCTCGCCGAGGAGCTGCCCTTGGCCTTGATCTGCAGCCACTTCTCGCCCAGAGCCTTGGCGAAGTGGTCGTCCACTGAGCCTGTGATGGACACCGAGTTAGTCACCGGCTCGGGCTCCTTGTAGTTCTTGCCCAGGCTGCGGCGGAAATGCTCCTCGATGACGGGGTCGCAGGCCGTGTTAGCTGAGGGACACAGAAACACCGCTTAGTGCTTTGAAAGTCACAGACAAGACACAATGCTCTGTCCAAACGCTGCAGCCACTAAATAAACTAATCGAAATGAATAAACTATAATATTATTAAATGATATTGAATTCCCTCAAATAAATAGATGTAACGAGCCTGCTGAAAATCAATACACGACGATTCAAATGGGCCGAGACATTAAATGAATCATGATCATGAGGGAAACTATCTTCAGAGAAGTTTAGATGCTATTTTATTTTTGTAAAGGACACCGTTGCATTTATATTTAGCCATAAATCTCATTTTCTGGTAACATTTATGTCAAATCTGGGTCATGAATTTCCATTATATTCATAATGTTAATCATTACATCCCTAAACTATAAAACCTTATAAAAACAAACCAAAACAACAACATTAGAAATAGTAATGTTCCTGTACTCCTCCAGTTCTTCTACTGGTCATGTGATTACATGCAACATTTGATGCTTACTTAAATGACTGAATATCTAATAGTTCCGTCTGCAGAGAACATGGCATCTTCACCACATTTATGTGTTAAGGAATAAAGGAACTGGACATGTGTAGCCCACCCACAGACAGCGAGGGTAGTCTGTACTCACAGTTGGAGGGTCTGCGGTAGCTTGAAGTCAGGCCGGGTGAGCAGCCGTTGTGAGACACGGTGCAGTGGGTGAGGTTACAGTTGCGGTTGTTCGCTGGGGCACATGTGATCACAGAGGGACGATTCTACACACACACACACACACACACACACACACATGAGTGTCCAAACAAACAAGCACAAGAGCAACTGCAAAAAAAGTGCTTTTACATTTCTCTACACCCGAGAGAGACCTGCTGTTCATGAACTGGACTAATAGGTCAACATGGTTTCAGGAAGAGTTCAGGTTCATCCCAATGTGAAACCCTTATTATAATGCTTTGAGGAGTAACACAAGATTCTAAACATTAATATCAAGACAATGCCAAACATACTTTAGCATATATTTACATTTAAAAAGGTACAAAGCTTTCTGCTTCCTTTAAAGGGAGAGTTTACCTAAAATGAAAATTATTTACTCAGCCTCATGTTTGTTGACTCAGGTTGACAGACTTTCTTCTGTGGAGCATAAAAGATGATGTTTTGACCAAACACTTCCATTTCCATTGATTTTCATTATATGGACAACAAATACAAGAGGCCAAAAACACTGTTGGCTTGCCAGCACTGTGCAAAAGTGTTCTGCATTCGGAAGCGTCACAAGTCATGCACGTTTAAAAGGACATGAGGCTGAGCAAATGATGGCAGTTTTGGGCTCTGGGGTGGTGCTGGAGTTACCTGCTGGCGCTCGACGGGGCTGACGGTGGGCGAGATGGCGACAGCGCGGGTGGTGTCCATGTTTTTGGTCAGTGCGAGAGGCTGGTCCATGGCCAGGCTGGGCATGTGGGCGTACAGGTGACCACTGACGAAACTCATTGGGGAGGCGCCGATGCGCTCTATGGGGCTGCGGCTGCGATCACGGGGGTCCTTGCGGTAGTCCCCATTGGCAGGCTTGCCTCTGCAAGACAAACAAAGGAGGGATTGTACTGAGGCCCACGTCCAGCTCACAAACAAGCAGAGCTATTAATGCTGCATTCAGCGAGCCTGGCAAGAGCACTCGATAAGAGAGGACTCACAGAGTCGCCTTCGCTCACTTTCAACAGGTCGCTTAACTAATCAACTTGAAAACGTAGCTACATCATACAACATTACTCAAAGAAATTCTACTTCAAGTGCACCACACATGAAGTAAATGTTACACAAATCACTCGTTAAACATCTTGAACTACAAACTTGTTTAATGTGTTCAGAAATGATACACACAAGGCAATTAAAAAAGAAAAGAATATGCAAACATCACACATACTGCAGTTTTAGCTTAGCTTTTAATGTAGTAGGTTTGATTATTTTTATTGTGCTGCTTTTCCATTATCTTCTCTGTAAATATGGATGCATTCGACTGTTGTTCTAGCAGTGTCTAATGAAAAATAACAGCATTATAAAAACTCAACCCTCAAGTTAGAAGTAGTTGACTCCCGGCAGCATCTTTTCTTTTTCCACTACCCACCGAAAGCACATTCTATGTGAATGGCACCCAGCGATTCAGAGCGTGTCACATGTTACACAGGCATCTCTACTGTTCTCATTGGCATAAAAGTGCCTAATTGTAACATTTAACATATATATTTATATATATTTTTTTGTTGTTTTTTTAATGTGAGGCAAAACATACAATTTGAATTCATTGATAATGTCTGGAATAAAAAAATAGGCCAGCCCTAACACGTAGCTACAGCTGCTCCATAATCTTGACGGTTTTAAAGCAAGTTGTGTTCTACTTCATCAAATCTCATCTCCAGCTCTGCGTTAGCTCAGATGGCTCACTACAAAAGGCCCTTTCCCACTACAGACCTCCTTTCCTGTTTTTCTTTTCCCCCTTAAAAGAATAGACACACATGCAGCAAAGCCCAGAAGCGCTATTCCACCCTTCCGGAACGATCGGTCTCCTGTTGCCAGTAGAGCGGAGGCCCAGCGAGGGGCCAAGTGCACCATTCAAAAGGCTTCATCTGTGCTTCACAGGAAGAGAACTTAATACCCTTCACCGGGCACACAAGAGAGCTCTAATCAGGTATTTGAAGGAAATGCTTTCAGCACAGAATTCGTAACCTCAGTTTGGTGACCGTGCTCCACCTTCGGAGAGGACAAGCGCAGGAGATTTTGTCGGGTCTCCGTTGTGTGGGCTGCGATCCTTGAAATTACCTGTTGCTAGGCAATGCAATTGGCGAGCAAAGCATCTGCAAGTAAACGGTTACGTCCACCGGAAACTACTGTCCTCGCAACAACTAATGGAAAGCTGTGGAGGGAAATCTGTCTTACTGTCAGAATTTACTCCTCCTCAACGGGATCCTCTTTCAGTGTAATACATACGCCGTGAACACAGAGCACCCAACTGTCCTCAAGAAGCTGAGAGAGCATGCTGACAGCTACACTGTAGGCCTGAAAGGTTACACCATGTGACATTAGACAAGTGACAAACAATAGAAAAGCTGCTGTACTGCTTTACATTATTGCATGAGAGAGAAAAACACTGAGCTACTCAAAATAAAAAGTAGATTTTTAACCGTTTGTGCTCCACTAAACAAATTACAGTAAATGATATAATCGGTATAACATTTAACCAATTTTCATGGGAAGATCTAGGAATCCATGCTATGTCACTGTGTGGACCAACAGAAAGCTGCCACACTATTGACAAGACAAGCTTTTGCTGCCGTGAAAGCCCTAGTAAAAGGACGCAACGTTGTATATGGTTTAGGCATCATTAATAACAGTTAGGTCAGGAGGGGCACAATAACATTCAGAAAAACCTGCTGAAAGCCTCTTCACCCAGGATCCTTTGAAAAGAAACAGCGATGAAGGTCTTTGATGAGATCTTTCAGTTCCTGCTGCTCCTCTCTGATGTTAGCTAAATGCTCTGGCAATAATACACCGCTGCTTTCAAGACAAATGCATTTTTCCATTAGAACAAGAAGCTTTCGTGTGTTTTCTTGAAGCCATGCAACAATCACTGAACATACAGTCAAAAGAAGTATACAGAAATAAGCCTACACAAAAACAGAAGCAAGTGCTTTACTGTGACTTCAACACTTCCCCTTTTTTAAGTCTTTTACCGTACTTCAATAAAGTCTGCTCTGAACTCCACTGAAGTGATGTGAACTCTGCTAGACTCGCTTCGGTCACAGATGCAGGCCAATAAAACCAGGGACGTTTTCTCATAATTGCATTTCACAGTTGTGCGGGAAAACCTCACAGATCTTGGCAGGAAGACTTCTCTCTTATTTCTCCTTTAAGTCACTGGAAGCTCGCCCACAAAGATACAGGAAACATCTGGGAGAAATCAGGGCGAGGAAGGCAGAACCACAGGATACAAACAGTCCGTTCTCTGGAAATGTAACAGAGCCGCCCCATTCACGCTGCTCACGATCAGCCATATTTCTAGCATTCTTATAACAAATCATTAAAAATGCACTTTTGATCATCAGCCAACACGTTTATTAATAGTGTTTAACTACTGTAACATTTATATTTCTTAACGAATTATTTAGCACCCCATTTGTAAATATGGTAACTGAAGGAACTAGAACGTTTTGGCTCAGGTTTTTAAACAGGCAGCCAAAAAGGTAAATGGCAGTTTGAGAGATTTGGATCCACGAGCACCGTGTGTAATCGGTTCAAACTCAGACTTCACTGCTTTGACAAATTATAATCCAAACACCAATGAGCCAGTCATGTGTTTGTTTACATAAAAAAATTTGCAGAAAAACATTATTTTATAAAGCCTAACCACACTGGCACGGCCTGCGCATGACTCTTCGTTTGGCTGGCCACGGATGCATGAGAAAGACAGAGTCTCTGAGTTCCCAGCAGGAACACAAGCTGCCGTCGATCGCGCGCTCTCAAACACTTTTCAGGAAAACGTTTACAAAAATGGGGTGAAATCAAAGTAAAAGCATGAATTAGGCCTGCTGCATTTCTGATCTGCAAAACATGAAAAAGAAAGATCAGTCATTTAGTACAGGAGAGGGACTCTTATTGTTGTAGATGTCGACAGTGGGGCGTCTCCGGTGGGACAGACCGGAGAAAGCTTCCAGAACGCAGTGGGCTGACCGGATAAGAGGCCCTTTGTTTTCATGGCAGCAGTGAAAAACGAGAAAATGGCCCCCACCCCGACATGAAGCCCACTCCACAACAATGTCTCCCTGAGTTTCCAGTTGTACTAGCCTTATGAGGAGGCTTGTTATCAGTGTACTACAAAGAGTTTAGACGACCTGAACCAAACTGTACCATAAACTAACATGTGAACAAGCTCCTTTCAGAGAGCTAGAAATACTGAAAACAACAGAAGATTATAGTGAGGAGAGGCACAGAAAGAGAGGTTTCCCAGCCCCCACTGCTTTATTCCCTTCTATAGAGAAACACCCTCATGGAAACCTGAGCCGCGGTGTCCGGTGTCAGCCGCAAACTCCCCACAAAAACAATCAAGAGCGTCTCATTCACCTCCACCCGATGAAAATCACATGTCCTGGAGCAATACAGAGGCACACCAACAACTCCGTACTCAAGAGTTCAAATGCAAATGTACTCCAGCTCTTGAAAAACAAGGAAACATTTGGCAAAAGCTTTCCCAAAACTGCAGGCCCGTCTCTACAATGAGTTTTTTAAAAAAAGAGGGATAAAATGGGGTATAAAACGCAAACTTTTTTTTTTACATTTCATTTTTATAATATATAAAATACTCTCATTATAAATTAGAAGCAGTATATATATATTTTTTTTGTGTGTGTGTGTTTAATTTTATATATATATATATATTTGCTGAGATTTACGGTCAGTTAATACAGTCACTATTAACTGATGTTTACCTCAATAGATGCCGCTTTAGTTAGTACGTTTAGGATTTGGGTAGGTATAAGACTTCTAAGTAATACACAGCCCATACATTAATAGACATGCTGATATTCAACCAGTTAATAGCAAGAATTGTTCCCTATATAAAAAAAAGTGTTACCAGGTTTACTAATAATCAGTAATTTAATGGTTTACAAAAAAAGTGGCAGGTTAATGATACAATCGCTCACACAATTCAGTCCATTTTGCAAAAAAAATTAAATAATAATAAATTATTATTTTAAAAAGGCTGAATACTATCAAAATGGCTCATTAAGGGGAACTGGTGTTAGTGAATTTAGAGATGGTGTACATTGGTGTCCTGCTACTGCTAAACCTTTTAACAGTCATCAAGCTCTGACGGGTTGCCAAGGCGAGGATCAAATAGTGTTTATGTATCTGAGAGCAAGAGCGCTGCAAAAGTAAATGCGTTTAAATTTTAAAACAGCCTGTGCTGTTAAACGAGGCCCGAACACAGATCAAATTAAGCTTGTCGTGCTGAGAAGCCTGTTGTGTTGTTCACACTGGCTCCTGCACTGCTCCTAATTTACCAAGCAAATTGCAGGTCATAAATTAGCTTGGGCTGCTCTGCTTCGCACCAGAGTGGCTGTTTCTCACCGGGGAGCAGATCTGGTGTCCTGCAAATGAGTGCCGCTCTTCATACCGGGGCTGGAATGCAGGGAATGCTCTGCCACGAGGGCATGGCCAGGCGCTGCAAGCGGCCCATGTGCTCCAGCTCTGAATGCCAGAATCTCAGGAATTTCAGCCCTCAGTCTTCAGCACATTCCCAAGCATTCCCCGCGTTCTTTCTGCAGGAACGCCACCCGCATGGCCCTAAATTCAGCTGAGTACCAAGCTTTCCAAAAAACACCTGATTGCCAAAGACTCGGTGGAGACGACAAGCTGAGAGTGTCTATCAGTGTGTCAGATGCATCCAAAACCAGACACATGATGTTAATTGGATCCACTTACAACTGTGCGGCAAACAGCCGGCTCATCTTGGCCACATGCTCGCTGTTACAGTCGATGTCGTCGTCTGCTTGGTCCCCACTGTGCTTCCTCTTGCTGGGGCTGATGGGAGGAGGGCCCGTCCGGTGATTGCTGACTGCAGAGGACAGGGACATGGACGGCATTCTGGACTCGCCTCTCAGAGCAGCCTCACCTGCAAAAAACACAAGAGACCGGCATTAACACTGACGAGCTTCAGGAGAGAGAAGACATCTCACATCTCAAATATAAAACACTGATGGCATAATGAATTAAATACAAGCCCAAGGAATACAAGACACAAAAGTAAAAATTTGTTGAAAATTTATCTTGAAACAGTGTTTAATATAAATAGTGCATCTGAGTACATTCCCCTAAAAATGATAATCCACTTCATTTAGATCACTTACAAACAAAAGCAAGCATCAATGGATTCATTTTGTGCTGCCTGACTGGTTTTGAGTGATATGGTAATGAATAGCACTAAACTAGAGCATATACACACCAAATGTATTTATATAGTATAATACTGTAATATACATACACTTTCAGCTCTCAAGATATCAATACTGGCCATGAAAACCCACACCAGTCGACCACACATGAAAGCTCATCAACACAGGCCACTTCTTTGATCTTGATATTCAGATGATAAAACATCAAATCACAGAGAACCGCAGCAATCCCAATAAAATCACTCATTAGCCCTTACTATGACTTTTCCGCTCTTTCAAGAACACTTAACTGGTATACCACCACATCAGAGCAGAAAAAGCATTAGACTGACACAGGAAAGCATTCTGAAAATGTTGTACAACACTGAGCACATCAAAGTCCCAACACTTGCATTGTAAAACACGACCAATCTCCCCCTTTGATTTACAATCAAACGAGTCGCTAGGATCTGAAGCGGCATTACGACACAGTGCTGTAAGATTCCTCTCAGTACAGTACAAGGGCACTCGGTGCACTTACAGGCCCTCTGTAGGAGTTAGGCCGGAAAATTACAACTGGCACGCTCTCTCCAATGGGACTTTCCACTTGGGATGAGGTTAACTAAGCCTGAGAAACTTTATAAGATCCGTTTATTGAGCCAGCCCTGGATTTCTGCACTGGTGCAGTTATTTACAGAGTAAAATGATAAATAGAGATGGTAAAAAATAACCGGGCCAGGTGTCTCTCCCACACTCGAGCCTCATAAAATAAGCCCTGCACACATTTACTCGACTTCACCCTCAAGGAAAGCAATGATAAAGCTCATGAGGTACTTCCCAAAACAAGCGGCCTAGTTTCCTGACTGGCATGTTTCAGCTCGTCTGACCGCGCTCCATGGCAACGGCAATGACATCATTGTTTTTGGCAGGGCTGGAGCTGCTAATAGAGAAAAGGCTGTAGCGCACAGTAAACGTCCACACGATAGCCTATCTGTAATAGTCTCCAGAGAGCCAAGAGGAGATGAGACCTGAAAGTTATTGGCCATTCATTTGTTATCAGGGAGGAATCCTGTACAGACAGGTGTCAAATGCAGTATTTCCCAGAGAAAGAGTGACACTACACCCTTCCAAATCAAACACACCTCATTCAGCTCCAATGAGCTCAGACTCCAGGACCTGAAAGAGACGGCTCAGATAAGACGGACATCCAAAATGTGAACTGCTGGAGGGCATCCAGGAACAGAGTTGGGAAACGACAGTCTGCTCTCAACAAACATTAAGAGGGTACAGTGTTTTGAACTTTGTTGAACAGCAATATTTACAGGTGAAAGTTGATGACTATTTTCTAGCCTCATCAGTTAAAGGAAAAAAAAGAGCACAGTGGGGCAAAAAAAACATTTAGTCAGCCACCAATTGTGCAAGTTCTCCCACTTAGAAAGATGAGAGAGGCCTGTAATTTCCATCATAGCTACACCTCAACTTTGAGACAAAAAAATGAAAAATAAATCCAGAAAATCATTGCAAGATTTTTAAAGAATTGGTCAATTCCTGGGTAAGATAAGCATTTGGTCTAGGGCTGCAGCCATCGAATATTTTAGTAATCGAGTATTCTACTGAAAATGGCATTGATTAATCAAGTAATCGGATACACCGTTTTGCTTAATTAAAGAGCAATATTAAATATGCAAGAGAAAATAAGACATGTCTCTTAAAATGAACATCTAATTGGTTTCTTACAGTAAGTTCACGGCTGTGCATTTATAAACCCTAATTATTGCAATCAAACTAAAATGACCACACCTGTTGTATTGAGCACATTAGACTCTGGGACATTTATTCAGCGTTCTGCATTCAAACTAAAGTATCAAGTATTCATCCAAGCCATGGTATTGAAAAAGTATTACGTATGTTTCATAGTAAAAGCCATGCACAGCTTTATTGACAGTAACTCATTCCTTTGATAAGCAGCCGTGGTATAAGCTGATAAATATTCTGGTATAGTGTAACCCTGTGCATTGTCACAGTAATACAAACTACTTCTTTAGTCAGCTCCTTAACTCCTTATCTGTATTAATGGCATCTGTTTGAACTCGTTATCAGTATAAAAGACACCAGAGACAAAACTCCACTATGGCCGAGACCAAAGAGCTGTCAAAGGACACCAGAAACTAAATTGCAAACCTGCACCAGGCTGGAAAGACTGAATTTGCAATAGGTTAGCAGCTTGGTGTGAAGAAATCAGCTGTGGGAGTAATTATTAGAAAATGGAGGACATACAAGACCACTGATAATCTTTTAAGGATCAAAATAAATGTAGCTAGACGTTCATGACACCAGCCAAGACCACTGATAATCTCCCTCGATCTGGGCCTCCACGCAAGATCTCAACTGTGAGCAACAATCCCAGAACCACACGGGGCGACCTAGTGAATG
Organism: Enteromius unitaeniatus; assembly: GCA_032359435.1. NCBI lineage: Eukaryota > Metazoa > Chordata > Actinopteri > Cypriniformes > Cyprinidae > Enteromius > Enteromius unitaeniatus. Next base: position 1,206,138 of record JAUMHI010000052.1, read on the forward strand.
ACCTGCAGAGAGCTGGGACCAAAGTAACACAGTCTACCATTAGAAACGCACTCCGCCACCAGGGACTCGAATGGTGCAGAGCCAGACGTGTTCCCTGCTTAAACAAATACATGTCCAGACCCGTCTGAAGATTGCTAGAGAACATCTGGATGATCCAGAAGAGGATTGAGAGAATGTCATCTGGTCAGATAAAACCAAAATAGAATAAAAACTCAACTTGTGGTGCTTGGAGGAGAAAGAATGCTGAGCTGCATCCAAAGAACACTATACCTACTGTGAAGCATGGGGGTGGAAACATCATGCTTTGGGGCTGTTTTTCTGCAAAGGGAGCAGGACGACTGATCCGTATAAACAAAAGAATGAATGGGGCCATGTATCGTGAGATTTTGAGTGAAAACCACCTTCCATCAGCAAGGGCATTGAAGATGAAACGTGACTGGGTCTTTCAGCATGACAATGATCTCAAACACACCGCCCGGGCAACGGAGGAGTGGTTTCAGGGTCCTGGAGCGGCCTAGCCCATCTTCAGATCGCAACCCCAAAGAAAATCTTTGGAGGAAGTTGAAAGTCTGTGTTGCCCAGTGACAGACCTGAAACATCACTGCTCTAGAGGAGATCTGCTGGAGGAATGGGCCAAAATACCAGCAACAGTGTGTGAACACCTTGTGAAGACTTACAGAAAACCTTTGACCTCTGTCATTGCCAACAGAGGATATATAACAAAGTAAATTTGCTAATTAATTCTTTAAAAACCCTTTAAAAAAAAAGTGATTTTCTGCATTTATTTTTTTTCTTTTTTTGTCTCATAGTTGAGGTAAAGCTATGATGAAAATTACAGGACTCTCTCATCTTGCACAATTGGTGGCCGGCTAAATGTTTTTTTTGAGAACAGTGATCCAAAAAAAATGCTTTAAAACCTAAAAAACAATTACTGTCAAAATAGTTCTTGTGTTATTTATCAACTGTCAGTAAGATGGGGTTGTCTATTCCGCACTACAAAATTAAAACGCTGTAACACTGAAAATGGTAACAAAGATATAGGACACATCTGACATTTTCACACCTAGATTTCTCCAAATCACAGTAGCACAGTTGAGTCAAAACAATCTGTTTTCTCTTTGCAAGGCAGTATTGCCCGATGGATAAGGCCATAATGCTTACCAAAACTAGGCTATTTGTTAAACTGTAATTGATTGCGGTGATCAAAGCATCATTACTCAATCCTTCAGTGTCACATGATCCTCCAGAAATCATTCTAATATGCTGATTGATGCTCAAGAAACATTTCTTCAATCATCAATGTTGATGACTTCTCCTGGCCAAATATATATATATATATATATATATATATATATACATACACGCACTATAACTATCAACATTTACACATCCACAGTGTTCTCAGTCGCATGAATGTTCATCTTTCCAGCACTTCAGCTTGAGTTTGTGTTAATGCTGAAGAACTGAAGGATCAGAATAAATGTAGCTAGACGCTCCGGACACCAGCCAAGGCTCAGAATCTCAGATGATGCTCTCGTTAATTGCTCTGCTCTAAAGTTAGATTTTAAAAACTCAAATGGGACTGAAACCAAAGTTTGATGTGAAACGCTAATCATCTTTCTCAGGAAAAACATATCTCCAGCATGACTTCTGCTTAACACACGAACACCACTCACCCGTGAACACCTGAAGAAAGTCAACAACGTCAACCGGAGAATGACGCTTGTGTTGAATTTCACACTTCAGCGATTCTGTAGTTTCTGAGACTTTTAAAGTGTGCTAAAACCTCACAGCAACCTTTGTTGGGAACTGCAGGAGCCATAAAAGATCAGCTTTTGAAGAGATGTAGCCAATGTTTGATCTATTGAAAGACTGTCATTATGAGCGTAAGTGATCAAAGTCTGCCCCTACTACTGGAGACTTCAAACGTCAAGCCAGAACAGGATTGAGTTACAGATGTGAGCCCACCTACGTTCACAGAAGATCAAAATAACACACAACCCCCTGATGCAAATCACACTATTGCAACTTCTTGGCAAGCATGCAGTAAAAGAAATGAACCCTTAATTTCATACTTGCAGAACAATGGCCTCTTTGCTTTAGAGCGTCTGAAATCTGATCTTCTCTGGGCAGCAGACAGCATGTCTTTGGTTCACACAGAGAGGGAACTATGGAAGCAGAGAGGAGACTACTGCTGAACAGGTATGGCTCCAGCAGGGGTCTTTTCTTTCTGTTTGCAGCAGCTGTTTTTAGCCGTTTTTTGTTCAGCAGGAAAGATGACAGTCAGCGTTTAAGGCCTGCTTCAATTTGAGGCGAGCAGAAGAGCCACGCTTTCCTCCTGAACAAGCCTGATACCTGCAATCACAGCAAACACGCTCGCCACGAAACCCAAACGATACAGTCACTCAATGACAGGGCAGAAATATTCTTCAGGAGAGGCACAGCCATCTATAGTGAAAGAAAAACACTAATATATATTATTTCCAATTATTAAAAAAAGAACAATATTTACTCAAAGTAGAACTCTTTTGTAATAATGCAAGTCGTTATTCCCCCTTTTTATCCAATTAACATCTTTGCTAAACAGTATTAACTTCTTTCAAAAATATTTAATTAAATTTCAGCAATTAATTTCAATTTACCCAATTAACCAAAAAAATTATTTCAGTTTTACCACTTTTTCTGTCTTTTTGTGTAAAATAAATGCATCCTTGATAAGATAAATATTCACTTGAAAACCTTTCACAATTTCCTTTCATATGATTATATTATTATTAAGATTCCCGGCACTATCGCAGTATTATCAGAAGCTCTTATGTCCCCTAGTGTCAGTGGATAAACACTTGTGCGTTTACATTTTGAACTCAACATGATGTACAATAAATGTCTACAGTTCAAGACATCTTTATCAACAGTTTTATAGTCTTCTCGGCCCAAGCTAAGAGTCCTCAAAATCATCTTTGGTGTGAAGAACAATGAATATAAAGATAAGAAAGCTCGTCTGCGACCTTTGAAAGGCGGCGATCATTTTGTATCTGATAAAGCGCAAAGCAAAGTTCAGCAAAGCTAGGTCTTTCACCAGAGAAGCGCACCGTGCGCGTTCTGACCCTGCCGAGTGATGCAGAAACACAGCTATTTTAAGGGATGATGCTCGGCTCGCAGAAGCTGTAATAGATTAGCCATGTGCTCAGGAAATTCTCTGGCACACATTATAAATAGCTGAAGTGGCAGCCGTGCAACAGCGAGCAAAAAGCGGCTGCGATTGTGTATTTCCATCCTCTGTCACCGGGTCACATGACCAGCTGATGGAGAGAGGACGGCGTTCCAGCTGGTCAAAGCAGCCGACATCCGCTGGAGGAGAGACACACAGCCGCTGGAGTATCTCCACACACTGTTTTGAAGAGTTATCTGGAAACGCAGAGGAGTCACCGAGCAGGGAACACGTCAGGGAGTATCGTCACAGGATATTATAGCATACCACACAAAACCAGCTTTAGTGGCCTCAAAATAAAACAATCCAATACGAGTAGAGACAGCAATTCACCAACCTGCGTCATTTGACACAACAAAGTCATAAAGTACAAGCAATGTAGTAAATCACAAGTCTTCATACATCACAGGCAGGTCTGCAGGAGGCCTGGATCACACTTCTGCTCTCTTCACATGATGATGGTCGACGACAGGAGGCAGGAGCAGATATCCACCCCGAGCAATTTAACCGATTATACTCAATCCAGAGCATCTTATGCTCGAGATAACAGCAAACAGCACAATCCTGAGGCCTGCTGAGGTCAGCACAGCAGACAGAGGGCAAGCAGGCCAGTGATGCTGAGAGGAAATGCTCAGCAGATCAACACATGCCACACATTTCTCACGCACTCATCCGAAACATGTGCTGCAACTGCTC
>JAUMHI010000052.1:1211606-1225901 GCA_032359435.1 Enteromius unitaeniatus
TTTCCTGTGAGGGGTAGGTTTAGGACAGTACCACACACAGTCTGTACAGTAGAAACACCATTACACCTATGACCCCACAAAACATGAGTGTGTGCGTGAAGAGGAACTGTTTTTTGTAAAAGCAGATCTAAACTGAGCTGAAATCTAAACTCAGTTAAACTGGACTGCTGCTAAATGGGTAAAACCTAGAGAGCTCAGTTCTATTGGTTACCAGAATAATCATGTTATGACCCGACTCAATCACTTCCTTTGTCTTCAAACATCATCTTAGGGAGGACACTAGTATCTGATCAGCAAACCCAGTCACGCAGAAAGACCTGTTTGTGCTAGAATCAGATAAAACCCACTGAGAAGCAGACAAAGCTGCTGACCTATTAGACAGAACTCATTCAAGATTAGTTATTTCTTATATCTTTGAAATAATGTCTTGTATTAGCGCTTGTTTGACGTATTGAAGTATTTCGTATTCGTTAATTGTTTAAGCTATTTTTATAATAATTAAAACTGCAAGTGTTGTCTGGATCTCTGAGAAGCCTTTAGGCAACAGCCTGAGGAGGAGTTCTTATTATACAAGAAAATAAAAACAGGACCTGTCAGCGATATCTGACCCATCACACACACAGCCTTCAATATAAACCTGTCTGCTTCTTATTTCACCGTCGCTCTGTAATTTAGGCCACACAGCCGTTTATACAAATGACTAAATAATAATTAATTATTTTAGTAATTTCATTGATTACTATAACGTACAGAGCCTGTAGGAGAAATAATCAAGACCGTACGCTGAAGAGCAGAATATGAACCTTTCATTAAATGTTTTCCATAAAGAACCATTACATGGAAAACCCTTACGATAAACCTGCGTCCTGCGTTCTTTTCCTTTCACATGTTTTAGTAATCATCTCTATTAGATATCGTTTGTAAGCATGAACATTCAAACTTGGACATGGTAATGGAAATCCTTTAACTTCCTCTAGAGGGGGTGTCAGGTGAGATATTTTAAAATTACTACAATATTGGGTACCCCTTTATATAAGGTGGCCTTAACTACTCTGTCCTTCTGCTTTGATGCAAGTACAGTGCACTTATTGTGTTGATATTGTAAAACCTTCTGCTGCTGCTGAGCTGGACAGCGGTGAGGTTAGGGACAGGTTTGGTGCTATGGGTTAAGGTTAACAGTTTAATTCTACATGTAAGCACAGCACGTTAATACGGCTGTAACTACATAAAGGCGTTTTTAAAAATATAACTACAATGTAAAAACACAATAAGGGCATTGTATCGAACGAATCATAGCCGTAATCAAGCATATTTCCTTCCATATTTGGTATCTGTTTTGCAAAATAGATAATCTTGTGATGAAAATGTGTGGCAGTGGCTTATTACACCAAGTGTAATTTTCTTATTGTGCCGTGCAAAATATTAAATGAATGCCACCTTATGGGGACAATAAAGGCATCCTTACACCTATGAGAAGGAGGTTTGCATCCACGCTGTAGCGGTATTAGTGATGTCAGTTTGTCACTTCACAACTCCAAGTATGCTCACTAGTAAGAGTTACGTCTGATTTAGTTAACGCCTCTAATTAAAGAGGCTTTGTGCTGAAGATTTGTTGAAGTCTGAGGCAGGCGGTAATGCTGTTCAAAGGGAGACTTTGTGGAAAGCATCTTGAGTAACATCAAGGCAAGATGATTAATTCTTACACAAGCCTGATGTGTGATTTTCTTTGGCTACTGTGAGCGTCTGATGAAATGATGGCACCGCTCCCCAAAATCTCCACGAACACACGCTGATCTCACAGGAGTAATTAGGGCCTTTCACAACCTGCCTGTCTCCAGGACCAGATCAAACGAGTCCATGCACCGGTGCATTAAAACATTAACTTTATACAAGCAGTGGCGTTCCGAAAGACAATTCTGTCATCATTTACTCACCGCATACACGAGATCTGTGTGGGAAAGACACATGTACTCCATTTTTCACTAAAAGCGGCTCAACCAGACACAGAGTGATGCACATCATATAAAGATCTGATTCATTTCAGTCCGAGCGATCAGGACTGCTTTACACCGAACCACAGAAAGAGTTTTAGGACACTTGCAGGTCACATGGTCTCCTGTTAGGATACTTCTGTCCTGTCTTCGGTCAGGTTTTGAAGTTTAAAAGCCTCAGTCAACACGTGTCCACATTTTCATTCGAAATGTTTGCATGTTAAAAAATGTCTAGAACCTCACATCGTGTCAGTGTTTACAAACTGCATCTGAAAGTTCTGTCCATCACAAAAACAAATGCAGTGGTGTTTTAATAAGACTCAACACCAAAATCCAGAATGACTTCAGACAATCGGCTCCACGTCGCTCCGAGCACAAAGCACCGCGTGCACAAAAGTGTGCAATATGAAGCATTACTCTGAACCACTGACTTCCTGAATTGCTTGTGATAATCTGACAGCTCCTGGATAGAGATCCTCTGCTTCCTCTCTATATCTCAGGATCTCAGCATATGAAAATTCTCGAGTTGTGAGTGCCGTTTACACACTGCCTCCAAAACTTTCATCTGTCATAAAAACATTAATTCGAAGCCGGTTCGATTTTCTGCATTTTTTGCATCCGTAGCAAGCATTTTGATGTTAAAGGATGATAAATGCTGCAAACATTTACTGAAAATTTTTGTCCGCCATAAATTTGGATCACATCTGGTTTGATTTTCTACAGTTTCACATCTATAACTTGCATTATGACAGGAAAGGATGCGGAATATGAAAGCGCAACAAAAAACAACAACAAAGATTTTGGATTTAAGGTGTTTTCTTTACCAAGTAATCCTAAACCAAACCCTAACCATATAGAAAGTAAATATGTATTTAATTAATATTACTCAGTAATTAAATGTGTAATTACACTGTAAAACAGACACCTTCAAATATAAGGGTACCGCAATATTACATTTCTTCGATAATACCGTGGTCGCATGACTCGATAAAACGATAGGTCTTCGGGGAAAAGTTAGCTCAGGTGAATGGAGCGATCGGGAGGTAGCGGGAACAACAATTCCCATCAGCCCAAGCTGATTCTTCACAGTCTGTTGTCGTCAATACAGATCAGTGTTGCCAACTTAGCGACTATTCAGACCCCCTTGGTGACATTTCCCTAAAAGCAGCTAGTGACAAATCTAGAGACTTCTTGGACAAACTCAGCGAGTGTCGGGTACTGCCGCACTAGCTCGAGCTCGTTTTCACAGCACACACACCTCTCTCTGCGTCTGAGATGTGAGAGCTCCCCCTAACATACAGAACAGTGACAGTCTTCATATTTTTAAATCACGTCTCAGGCTTACATGTTATTGAAGCTTTTTTATGTTTGTGATGTGCAATGAATGTTCTTATGTTGAATATTTTATGTCTCTTTACTGTTATTACTTTATTGGTTGCTTGCTGTAAGGTGTCCTTGGGTGTTCAGAAAGGCGCCTTTAAATAAAATGCATTATTATTATTATTAATTTTACATGCAAATAGAGCCAGAATCACAGCATAGCCATTGTCTATATCTTGTGTGTACTTGGTTTCATTATTATGAATTATAAATATAGTTATATAATTATAAACGATTATAAATAAGGATTTTAATCTAGATTAACATCTTCTAAGGTAAAGCTTGTTCAGTAGGCCTTATAATGGCGTGCATTTCAGTCACTGTTTCATATTCATTCTGTTTTTCTGATAACAGAAACCATTAAAATATCAGTGAAAACAGTTATATTGAGAATAAAGGTGCACTGAATAACATTATGTGACCACAGAGAAGCAAGATAACATGACGGACTGATGTAATGAATATGCAAATTGATATATGGCATCATCTAGCAATCTAAAGCAGGTTTTAAATCGGATGTGTGGAAGGTTTAATAATTTTTTTGTTATTAAAATTGAAGTTCCTGTTTCAAAATTTACAGATAGATTGCTAATGTGTGTGCCATTGACATGTTCAGTGTTCATGTAAACTGTTTAATAAACACTTCTGGCACTTTTTTTGAGCCTCTTAATTAGTTTTGTTTTTTATGTAAATGATTCATAAATTCATAAATACCGTACCGTGCCATTCATACCGAGATATTACCGTACCGTGGAATTTTGATACTGTTACATCCCTAATAATTACATTTTAGTACAATGGCTGCTACTAAGTACCTAATTACTTATTATATACATATATGATGTTTTTATTATGACACCTTAAAATAAAGTGTTGTCTATGAAAGCGTTTGAGTGAAGTACCTCTTTAAGAGACGTGGATAAGCGCCGGGCCTGACAGATATTAGCTTACGTAGGTGTGAGGAACACATTCCCGTTTCTAGGGGATGCTGTATTGTTCTAGTTGTTTTGGAAAAGAAACCAGACCCGTCCCGCTGCAGTACAGTCGATCCACAGCAGCGCTGGTCCTCAGGGAACAACACAGCTCTTACAGCATGAACTCAACACCACACAAACACTGAGAACATCTACGGTCGCTGCAGAACGTAACGAGAGTATTTCACAGATGCATCCCATATTCACAAAGCAGCCGGGAAAAGGTTCACGTAACAATACTTCAGTGTTTTTTTAAGGTTTAGAGTATTGTGTACCTTAACCGTATATGTACTTGCATTCAGGGACAGTAATAACATGTAGCTTATATAACATACACGTGGAAATTAGCTGACTGTAGACTTTTAGAAGAACCTTTTAAAGGGGAATAAATGCTGATTTATGATGCACACTGTATACATGACTTTTGAAATATTAGTGTATAGATCCTAAATCAACTATTGTGTTGAATAATGAAATAACCAGTGACAGACAAGAGCAGAGAGCTTCATCTGAAAGGTGAATTCATTCTATGACTTACAGCCACATGAATATTTACATATTCAAATTGTTATTACTTAAATGGAAGATATAACACACTGAACAATTTCCCTGCTACTGAAAAGACAACGTGTCTGAAATGTGCATCGGTCTTAGTGAATTGATAACAAGTAGCAAAAATGTCACAGATCACTATTCGGCACAACATTTGATCAATTAAACTCAAAGCTTTTAGCATTTTTGACTAAATCTTACAGATGTTGATATTCACATGAACTAACAAGAGGAAAAAAATGAAAATGCCATTCGTAAAAAGCGCAGAGAGGAGATTGAGCGGCTATGATCAAGAGGAAAACTTAACCAGAACCAAAACAGATCACCCTAACTTTCAACATGCAGTTCATTTAAATGGACAAAAAACACATGAATGGCGTTTCTTGCACACATAGGCTGGTTTGTCATCGCATCTTTTTAACATCATCAGTGTCACGTCGTCATGTTTCCATGTCTGTTTTTGTTTTGATTCTGTATACATGTGTCATGCCTTGTTTTGTAGCCCTGCCCACATCATTAGTGTCTCATCCCCTGCCAGCCGTGTATCGATGTTTTGGATGTCTCAGCGTTTTCGTCAGCTTCCCTGTATCCTGAGTCGTTTAATTAAACATTTCCAGTATCAGTGAATTTGTGTCTCCCTGCCTTCCTTGTCTGCTGAGAAGCGAGATCATTCATGACACTAAGAGAACGTCATGTCTCATACAGACACACGTCACGTTAAATAACCGGTTCAGGTCCTTCATACAACCCCTCACTAAACATCAAACAGGTATTTGTAATATCACAGGCTTAATATCACCCTGCATGCAGGATTGTGTTTTTTCTTCCTTCCCCATCCTGGTATATTTTATAATATTGTCATGATTCCAGTCTATGCTCCCCTGTTCTTTGTGTTGTGGACTCTTATGTTTTCCATTGTTTCTGTGTTGCCTTGTTCCTTTGCCCTTCTTATGAGTTGCCTTGGTATTTAATTAGTCCCTCCCCCTTGCTAACTTGTGATCCTGTGTATTTGCAGTTCAGTCCCTGATTCCCTCGGTCTGACTCTGCCTGAGGGAACATGCCTGTTGATAAAGTCTTGTCACTCACATTACACTCAACAAAGTGCTTTAAAGGGGTCATCCGGTGCTACCTGCACTTTAACAAGCTGTCTGGACTGAAGTGTGTGTTGGGAGTGTGTGTACACAACCACCCTACACTGATAAAGATCCACAGGTAGCTTTCTTTTAATGTAATAAAAATAAGTTTCTCCTTCTGAAATCAAGCCATTCTCAAATGCATGTCAATGTGGCGTCACACAGACAGAGGCCACTCCCACAATAGTTGATTGACAGCAGTGTGTCACACAGACTGAACTGATGAGCCGTCATCAGACCGAGACGCAGAGACCAGCAACACTCCAAGAGATTGAGGTGTTTTGTTGTTGAATGTATTAATGAACAGAGCAGTAGTGATTTACTCCGACATCTGAGTGACTGAAGACGCAAATCATTCATGATCCAGCCTCACCACAGAAGCAGTGAGTATAATGTGTTTTAATCTCCTTTGCAAAGTTTCACTATGAATACGGCTAAAAAAGATCCTCCGAGAGCTCCTCGGAGAAGAGGGGCGGAGTCAGCGGAGCTCGTGAAGAAGTACACAGAGTGGTTTCTAAAGAGCTGTTTCTGTCAGGGGAAAATGAGCGTTTTTAAAAACTATCTGAGAAATTTAAAACAAACTATATTACAAAATTTCCATTAAGACCCTAAAGAATCATATTAGCTTGTGGAAAACTGGCTTTGTGTGACTCCTTTAAAGAATTCTTGTGTTACACTGGCTTCCAGAAATGTTTCTGAATGAAACCACCCACATGCCATATCTGTCCAAATGTAGAGTACAAAAGTACTCATCAAATCAATGCATGCTCTGAAGTGTTGATGCCAGCTCTAAGTTCCTACTGTAATGCCACCTGCTCTTATTAAGAACGAACTGCAAGCATTGAATCAACAAGACGTTAAGATGGAAAACAGCTAACATCAGAGTAAAATAAAGAATCACTGACATCATGTCATTTGTTTGTGCTGCACAAATCCAAATTCTTTCTCATGGTAATTTTAGTGCAACTATGTTTGCATATTTTCAAATGAGATTTAACAGAATGTAATTGTATCTGTTGGGCTGTCTGTGTCCACGCTGAACGCCGGGCTAAACTGTGATTTACTAATTAACTTCACAAGGTTAAATGTTACTTAAAAATCCAATATGTAATATGGATTATACACTACGAGAAGTTCAGACATGCCTGACTGAATATAGGCTTCTGAGTGTGTTTTAAACTGAAGGTCTAAGCCGAAATGACTGAGTTTTGGAGATCAATAAAACAGTTTTTAATTTTCCCCACATACTCTTTGTCATAGCTTTTATAATTTTACTATTCAGCTAAAACAAGGAGAACAGCACAAGCATTTTAATATAACATCTTAAACAACACTTAGAATGCGTTCCAGCTGAGCTTTGTAGCCATGACTGAACAAACCTCGTGTGTGTTTACTCAGACACAGCTGAACAGAGGACAGAAAACTAATCAAACATGCTGATTCACTCACACTGCAGGTCAGACGTGATTCAAACTTCTCCAAGTAAAGCTATTATAATATAACAGCGGATGCAGTGAAGCAGCCGCTGGTTACCCGCAGGAGTGCAGGTTAACTAGTCATCTATTCAAAGAGCCCACGGCATCTTGAGGATATGGACGAGCAGCGGTTCAAGGGATTACAAAACTCACGGGTCAGATCATATTAGGGATTGATTGATTTGATATCAATGTTACTTTATTTTCCATTTACTTAAGGATCATCTATTATGCACTTTTTTTAACAAGATGTAATATTGCGTGATTTAAGGCAACTGAACAGTCTACTATTTGAAAAGTCAACTATTACATTAGTATTCAATACTTATTATATATAAGGGTAAATTACACCTTTCAGTATCAAACAGTGCATTATCAGTGTATGAAGTAATCTTTGTTGAAGGAAAAGCGAGTCTCAAAATCCAAATGAACCGAACAGGATCGAACAAAACGTCAATAAATGAGTTTCAATAAAATAGATTTGGCATAATGATAATGACATAATGTCTTTATTTGTACAAATCGCTGTACAATCCTTTAATCCTGAATGTCCACACAATCAAATTGAAAGGTGTTTGTAATAAACGTGCATTCCTCGAGTAAAATGATCAAGGCAAAATCCTCTGCCTCTATGAATTCATTTTAAAGTTCATGTCACGTTTTCTCACAATGATTTTTGCATTACTGTGATGATGCACTTACGCTTACGTCACCCACTGAGCAGAAGGAGACGGCGGTGTCCTGATGTGAGGGCAGACTAGTGCAGCAATAACACTGTCCTACTCCGAGACCGGAGGAGGACTGTCACCATCATCATCCAGGATTCGGCTATCACCAGGTATGATTCTTTTACATTTAACCAATCTAATTTGGCACTGAAACCTAGACCAGTGTGTGTTTTTAACCCTCAACACTACATGAGAACATTAAGTTTGTACGGACTCACTAACTTTAATGTTTTAGACAGAGATGAGGTTTAAAAAGGCAAATAACGTTTGCCAACAACGTTGACCCAACAATGAAAATTGTGTCATCATTTACTCTCCGTCATGTCGTCCAAACCTGCATGAATTTCTTTGCTCTGCCAAACACATAAAAAGTTTCTATCCAGGCTGTTTTGGTCACCACTGACTGCCAAAAGCTACGGGAGTCAGCGGTGACCCAAACAGCCAAACAGCTTGAGGGTGAGTAAATGATGACACCATTTTCATTTTTGGGTGAACAATTCCTATAAAATTTTGCTTGAGATGAAGAAAACTAACTTAATGAGTATAACAGCCAGAAAAATCGAATGTTTTTGTCTTTGCTGGGATTGGGGTGAATGCTTAGACACGTCTTGCTTTTCTGTTTTGGTTCAGGAAATGAACGAAACAGATTCTATTGCCCATCCTCTCAGGACCCCAGGCATGCATAAACCCCATCAAACCAATGACAGCTTCAGATCTTCCAGTGTTTCTCTCCCCTATCCCCAAGAAACTCATACTCGACTGACATTGGCTCATCTGCGTTTTGATGGGAGGGGCTTACGACAGGTCAGTCAGTAGTTGTTTCGTACTTCCACGGATGTGTCAACCCTAACGAAATCAGAGAGCATCTGAGAAACAGACCCAGCGTGCACTTCTTTTATTCCTGCAGTCTATATTTCTTTTCTTTCTGGAATCGGTCAGGATAACAGCTTGTGTGCCACAACAATGTGTGACCTTTGACCTCCGAGCCACAAGGCCGGGTTCACACACGTGCTGCTCAAAACCACCCCTCTATAAGAAATGAATAATCCCTGACATGTTTTGTTAAGGAATGGGAAGAGTTCTGAACACTTTTAATGCTGCGTGTCAGTGTTGATAATTAGAAGCTAAAAGCGCTTAAGAATGTGAAATATGTGCACAATATTCCTCTTGTGACATGATGCAGAAGGCTTACTAAAGCAGCAGCAGATCCTCACAACCACGGGGTAATTATTAACTCTGCTTGTGTTTGGCCATTCCTCAGAACAATAACAAAGAAATATCAATCCTCCACGAAGAGCAACGAAAAATGTCCCGGGGACTCAAAGGTCGACTTCCTGTTTGGACTGCAGGTGCAGGAACAAATGCTGACAGAGCCAACAGAAACACAGGAGACCGTAACCAAACACATCGGAGCTGCTGGGTCGTCTTTCCAACACGATTACACGCAAATCTAAACGCCCCATCCAGTTTGAGACCGGTATATCCCTCCTTATTCACAAACTGTCGTCGCTATTAGATTTCCTTTATTCATTCTAATCCTAAGTGTGTATATCATGTTATATCATTATTAAGCATAACCAGGAATATCATACGATCTTTTGCATATATTATCCACAGCTATATGGCAATATGGAGAGGTACTGTTGCCATTTAATAATTGAATTTCACTTAATAGCTTAATAACTGTTATAGCTGCTTCCTATGTGAACATGTATTAAAGTGTGATTGATTGCTGTGAGCAAAGCTTCATGTGTGTTCAGTGTCCCTTCAGAAATCCTTCTCTGGGAACATTACCAGAGAAGAAAACCGCACGAGCAGGATCTTGTTTGTGCGCTGATGTTCGAGGACACTGCGTGATTGGGCCGTTTGGCCTCGAGCCGTCACCTGACTCACCCTGACAAAGACAGCCACACCTTCCCTGTAATCGTGCTCTGCTCTGCTGCAGCGTGTAGACGCGGCTGAGGTCCATCTCCAGCACTGACAACCATTCACAGGCCTGCAGTAAATGCAAATGAGCAGCTCTATTGTGAAAACAGGTCAGACTCATTGTGAGGGGACAAAGACACACACACACACACAACGACATGACATCAGCCCCCTGCAAAACAAAAACACAGCAGGGGGAGGAAGAAACAACGGCAGGCCCAAGCTCCTCCAGATGCACACACACTCCCACGCTCTGACATCATGACCCAGTTTCCCTTCGGTTCAGACTCACAAACGGTGAGAGGAAAGTTCTGCTGTTAGGAGTAAACGCCAACGGCCTAAAGTCAAAACCTCAATTTACTGAGTCACTTTCGGCCTTTGCTTAACATTTGCTCAGTCCATCCGGGATGGTGAGGAGTGAGTTTCTTCATCGGATCATGGAGAACTGTATCATTGCACCACTGTGAATGGGTGCCGTCAGAACAGCTAATAAGCCACTCCAGCCCATCAGTTAACATCTGGAGAAGATGAAAGCTGAAACTAAATCAGCACTTTTAACTAAAACATGAGTTCATAATCCATTTGGCTTGTTTGGACTCTCATTCTGACGGCACCCATTCACTTGCAGAGGAGCAGATGCTGCGTTTCTCTAGCCATGAAGAAACCACCTCAGGCCATCCATTTGCGCACGGTTTAATCAAATTCACACCCTGTGGAAGCACCGCTGCAATCTGATGGTTTTGGTGTTTTCCGTCACATGCTGCAGATCTGAAGAGGTTTCGGAGAAAAGTGCATTGCTTGCAAACCACATTTGTAACCAAACCCTGCTTTGTCAATACAAGCCCAGCCGAGGCACACGGAACGGGCCGCTGAAACATGCAGAAGTTGCACAATGAATTCCAATAACGCTCAATGCCTGTTGAGTAGGATTTGCTGGCGTTTAATCTAGGAAGGAATTCCTGACGGAAAACACAACGGTCCGGGGAGGGACTGGACATGTGACAGCAAACGGCACGGCTCTTTTCAGAGTTTCATTGTTTCACAACGCCTGCATATCATATGTCAGAGCATTAAGCTGAAAGCAGCTGCAGCGGAGGGCGTCACGTGAAGGCATCTCTCATGTAAATGATCACAGACAAACCATGAGCCTCACTTATGGAAATAAAGCCACCCTCTGCCTCACATTTCAGAGGGGTGTAGAGGATCTGTGAGCCTGACGATACATTACATCAGCCCTAATTATTGCTATCATGCCAAAAATCATTAGGATATTAGGCAAAGATCATGTTCCATGAAAATGTTTAGCAAACTTCCTACCATAAACATAGAATTCACTTCTGATTAGTAATATGCATTGAAAAAGGTAATTTTTGTTAATATTGTCCTCTCCTAACAAACCAGACATTATTTATGAAGTTTTCACGGATACACGACCGGTTTTGGTTCAGGGTCACATATATTTCATATGGTTAATCAGTTACCTAACAATTAAACATTTGCAGTCAGAAAGCCAACTCTTGAATGGCAATCAGCTTCATGCATTCGCTGGCACTGTCTCCCAGTCTGAGCTTCAGGAACCCTACAGAAACAGCACATGGTCAGAAAAGCAGTACTTGGTAAACTCACGTTTCTCATCATCCTGGTGCACTAAAGATGCTGCTCTCGACAAAACATCCAAAGGCGTTTCCATCCTGGGCCAGACCCTGAGCGAGGAGAATCAGATCATTAAAGTGGGTTCACAGATCAGATCACTGAAGATTCATTCCAGAAGCGAGCACCGGGAAAGCCACAATCCGGTTCACGGTCTCCCCACACTTCACGCTCCAGAGCCGAGAGGCCACTTCCAGACTCATCACGCCGCTGTGAAGCGCTGGCGCTCGGCTTGTTTTCCCGGCTGCAGCGCCGCGTGCTGAACACGAGGAACTTTATAGCAGCGCCACGAAACTCAGCGCTCAGGAAATAATAGTGCGCTCTTACAACCCCGGCTCCACTACGACGACTTTTACTACTGCAGTTGTAGGATATGTTGAAAAGTGTAGTACGTACCGCTGTGAGATCTCCTCCGCCGAGGAGAGCGCTGAAGAATGCTTGGAATGATGGAATGCTCTTCCTAGCAGGTGATGAGAGTCGCGAGCTCTCATTGGTCAGCTCGGCGGACTGACATCAGCATGCATTATGCTAAAGAGGCAGTGACGTCACGTCCGTGCAACAGGTACGGCGTGAAGGGGAAGTGCGCCAATAAACTCACACAACACACTTTACGGAAATAGCTTTATTGGCATTTCTCAGGAACATTAGAGAAGGAACCATCAGTGGTCAATAAATACTAACTGTGAGGGAAGAGTTATTGCGTTCCCTCATGCAGGTTTTCTTCGCCAGCCTCTCCACATTTTCTGAAGCTTCTTAGTGCTGTATGACAGTGCTTTGACCAGACCTGTGGAGAGAGTTAACAGCAGCAGTCACTCACAGACACGCTTCTGCAAGTCACTGTTCAGAAGAGACCAAACCAGGTCAAGTTTGAAGTGAAATAACCACGTTCACGCACTCATTAATCAATAATAACAATATTTAAGAGCTTCGTTTATCTGAATCGTGCTAAAACTTGTGTATTTTTTGTTGTTGACGAACCACAGCGTGTCGTTTCTGAAGGTTATATTTTTCAGACTGTTGAGGACTAAATAGAGAGAGAACATCCACTGATCATTTCATGCGTGTTCGAGAGCATTATACTGATCCTCTAGAGTTTTTAATGCAATACCTCACTGTGAGATCTAAAGGTCTCTTACCAGCGGTGGCGATTCCTTTGACGCTCTGTGTTATACTGGAGGCTTTCACGATCGATGCAATCCCTGTGGAGAAAGCACAAATATGTATTGTACAGCAGAACTGCGATCGCTTAAAAAAAACGGTCTTTAGTGAACTAGCATATTCAATTTAAAGTATTACATAACTAAAAAAGTTGATTAGATTTAAGGTTACAATCAGTGTAAATGATACTAAATTAAAATGACTTTGCCTGTGTTAACATGTTTCAGGTCTCAATGATTCTTAAATAATGATTCGTTCTGAACACATATCATCATTATTTCATCTTATGCTACTTTCAAAATCTCCCAAGAGTTTTGAGAGGTTTCTTGCAGTGACTGAGATCAAAATCTCAGGAGAGATCATTTTTGCATGAACTATCCCTTTTAAGAATCAATGCAAATACTAGTCCAGCGTCCCACAATGCTGAAGTGCAGCTCATGAGCAGGTGTTTGTGAGAAACGCTCTGACGGTTATTATGACAAAGAGACGTGTGGGTGAGGCTGCCGGAGAAACTCAACACCACCAAAAACCCAGCCGGCCAGTTCTGCGAGTCCTGTTCTGTGAAAGCCTCTGCTGTAATGGTGTGTCAGGAGCGTGCTCTTTACCTTGCTGCACGACGGAGCCGCAGTCGGGGTCCTGGGCCACCTGCAGCAGCACCTCCTCCACGTCTCGGTTCTTCCCGGGACGCTCCACCAGAAGCGTGATCTGCTGCTGGAGGCAGCGCGGGAGAGCCATGAGCTGAGTGAACTGGCCCTCGGGGCTTTTGTCCACCTGAAGAGCAGAAAACACACCGCATACTGAGCAGCTTTATGTGTGGAGCCACTGAGAAGTCAAGCCACCTTTACTGCTCTTCTCTAAGCAGCTTCACAGCAGCAAACCGAAAAATAATCAGTTATGCAAACTTCATCAGTGAGACGAATCAGCTTCAGTTCAGTTCAGCAGATCTTCATGCTACAATACTTATAATACATGTTTGTTAGTGCTGCCAGATCATTAAATCACATCCAAAACAAGAGTATGTCTCTATATACGGTGTATATTTATTATGCCGGTGTAAACACACACACAGTACAGTGGGATGCGTAAGTTTGGGCAGCCTTGTTAATCTGTATCCTGTATAAATCATTGGTTGTTACGACAAAAAAAAAATGTCAGTTAAATATATCTTATAATAATAATTGTTTAAACAAAATTAGGCAGGTGCATAAATTTGGGCACCACAAAAAAAGAAATAACTCAATATTTAGTAGATTTTGCAGAAATAACACCTCTAAACGCTTCCTGTAGCTTCCAATGAGAGTCTGGATTCTGGTTGAAGGTATTTTGGA
>JAUMHI010000052.1:1227781-1238428 GCA_032359435.1 Enteromius unitaeniatus
ATCTCACATCTGTACATGTACAAACTACCACTACATTTACTGTAAACATTACTTTTTTTGTTGTAAAGCTGCTTTGCAATGATATGTATCATAAAAAGCGCTATACAAATAAATTTGAATTGAATTGAATTTGAATTATACCCATGTCATTATACACATTTGTGTCCTCATGAACCACATAAACATACACACATTTGTTTTGCTGTCTTAGTGAGGACATTACATAGACTTCCATTGATTTTCTATCAGGTGAATGATATTTTCTATCCCCCAACCCAACCCCTATCCCTAAACCTACCCTTCATAAAACATGTACTGTACATGACACTAGATCTACATTAATTCTACTTTTGACTGATTTATAAGCCTTTTTATGGTCAAAATGTCCTCACTAGTGGCTTTTTTACATCTTTCACTATATAAGTGACAACATTTGGTCCCTCACAAGTATAGTCAAAGGAGTACACACACACAAACCTAGAATATCAAAATCTACTGCAGGTGGCAGATCTTTTTCCTATTTAGCCCCAAACTCTGGAACAATTTACCTAATACTGTTCAGGAGGCAGGCACACTCTGTCAGTTTAAATCTAGATTAAAGACACATCTCTTTACTCTGGCTTACACATAACACACTGATACATATTTATTGATCAAATCTTAATTTAACTAATGCCTAGTCCTGGCTTAAGCTAAGCCCCGTTTGTAAAACCGGGCCTATAAATCCTTACACAATCTCACATGTGTTTAAAATTGAACTGGAAATTAGGTGCTGGGCGTCCGGTCAGAGGAGAACTGGACCCAACTAAGCCTAGTTCTCCCAAGGTTTTTTTTCCCCATTCTCTCATGGATGGGGTTTTGGTTCCTTGCCACGGTCGCCTCTGGCTTGCTTAGTTGGGGACACCTGATTTCTAGTCATTATCATCGTTTTTGATTACAGAGACGGTCACTGCATTTGATAAATAAAGTTTAATTCTCGTCATTATACATTACCATTACTCTGTTCTTCTACTTGATAATGTTCAGTGCTTTGCTACAATCTGTATTGTTAAAAGCGCTATATAAATAAAAGTGACTTGACTTGAATTGACACACACACTCTCTCACACACACACACACACACACATATGTTGTGTTTCCATGTTTCATTAGGACTCTCCATAGGTGTAATGGTGTTTATACTGTAATATATATAACTTATTAAATCAGATGAGCTCCTGCTAAAACTATATACTGCTCAAATAAATAAAACTATATACTGCTCAAATTTGTGAAACTCACAGCCCTGCAACCCTAATTAAACAAAGCTTTTCTTTTTATTTAAAAACTTTTCATATTTATAAAAAAATCAATTATGTCTATAAATTTATGTCACATAATTAAACCTTTGGCAACTGTTTTATCATGATTATGCAATGCTTTTTTATGCGTGTCATTACAAAAATTTTAATAATTTATGAAAAAGCAGAGTAAGCCTGTTACTTTGCTCATTTTTATTCCATACCTCGTCTGTTAAATTTAAAATGTCAAGTTGCATAATAGATTCATATATTTTTCCTCCTTAAACCTCAAGTACAGTACATCACAAATGCTACTATTCTCCCGTAAGTGGATATTTGTACATTTTATGGGACTGACTTTCAGTGTCATTTGCTTCCATCTTTAGTGACATTACAGCTCTTCTTTATGAACGGAATATATATATTTTTTGACACATTTTCCAAGCAAGCGAATGCATTCGTTTGAAAGCAGTAAGAGAAGATAAAATCAGATAATATCGTCTGGCATAACTCCATCTGCTTGAATAAAATTAGCACTAGACTGTAAACATATGGATGGTGTGATGCTAGAATATCAAGCTGCTCTCCATTGCTGAAAGCGTGTGTATTGTGGAAACCTGCCATCCTGTTTCCCATCTAACGATAAGTGCTGCATTAATTATTAAGCCTAATGTCATATTTCTGTACAAGCACTGTGTTGATCCTAAATGACATGAGCAAAGAAGCGATTGGTCCTTTCCCCCGCGGGCGAAGCGCTGAGATGCTGCTTCAAACATAGCAGTGCATGCGTCTCCATGGAAACTGGCAGGAAAGTGTGACACTGTGTGTGTATTGTGCGCTTGAGAAAATGCTTCTCTGAGCAGCACACAATCATTAGACGTCTTCCTCGGCTCTCTGAATGTGTTTATATCCACAGTGTGAGGTCAGCTCTGACACTGATGAAGATGAGCCGCCCTCATGAGCCGAGCTCAACAAGAGTGAACACCGCTTTCACGTCATTTCCTCCTCAGAGAAGAATCACTACATCCATGTACCATGATTCAGTGTCACTGCATTTAAATGTGCTTTGATATTTGTAGTCTACGGTGGCTGAGAGAGCTCAGTAAGAGCATTAAGAAAACAACACAAGTGCTGCCAACCTCAGACACGTGCAAATAAGAAACGCACTGCATATCTCGTGGACCAGAATGGAAATGTTTGAAGGGGACGCATAAAAGTGACGGACCAGCTGCAATATGGGCCTGATGCACAAGATAGAGCTTCAGCTCGCATTTACTGTCAGGGATACTTGGCTAATGAATGTTTTTCAAATTAAAAATGATATCAAAGACAAGAGAAAACATCCTACATGATTGTGTACCTCTGTGTGAAGAGACAACGCAGACAACCCTTTCTTCTTTGGATTATGCGTTCAATACTGTATATTTAAAAGTAGATTTTGTTCTGACTGCTGTTTATACGACTGTACCTGTCAAACTGATGAAATTCTGCATGTGTGTGTTATTATTGGATAGCAGAACTGTAACTGCACAATTTAACATAATGTAGCCTGTGGTACAAGATCAGTATTTGCATTTCCCTGTATGTACTTTTAATAGTTATCTTTATCTTTTTGCTGAACTGAAAAGTATTTTAACACCCTCCTTGAATCATTTCTTTGTCTTTTGGATATTATTAGTCTAATACTAATAAGACGAATTCCACAATTAACTGTAAAATGTTATTATACAAGACAGCTAACATATAGGCTTAATTTAAAATCCTTAACTAAATATAATTTCCAGGTTAGTGACAATAAATCGGCAGTGCTTCATTAGTTGAATAGTTAAATAGTATAATTTGTTTGTTTGTTTATTGGAAGGGGTGCAATGTGACATTTGTTTGACCCTAATCCTAACAAAACAACATAGAGGCAGACATTTCCCTAAAGAAAGAAAGAAATACACCTATCAAGCTGGACATACAGCTCCTTTCAAAGCTCTGGGGTCAGTAAGGCTATTCTATAATGTTAAAGACATTGATTTTGTTTTATTTGGCAAGGATCCATTTATTATTGAACAAAAGTGACAGTAAAAGACAGAAAGACAGATATTTCAAATAAATTCTGTTGTTCTGTTCTTGAAAAAATGAAATAAATAAATAAGTATCACAGTTTCCCCAAAATATAAGGCAGCACTATCATAATCAACATAACCAAGCACATGTCTCCAGGAGAAAATCATCATATTAGAATTTCTGGCAGTGTGTGTGTGTAGTTGTGAGGACCAAATGTCTCCACAAGAATAGTAAAACATTTTTGACCTTGTGAGGATATCTGGTGGAACCTCACAAGGATAAATAATAAATGCTAAATAAAGTTTATCTTAAAATGTAAAAATGCAGAAAGGTTTGTGTGATGGGTACGTTTAAGGGGAGGGTTGGTGTACGGCCATAAAATATTGTTAGGTCGGTATAAAAACAATAGAAGTCTATCAAAATTCTCCGAAATATAGCAAAACAAACGTGTGTGTGTGTGTGTGAGTGTGTGAATGTTTAGCATCTTCTCTGCATCAGCTGATCAGAGATCTTTGTGTCTTCTCTCTGATATGAAGACTGGAGGTCAGGCTGAGCACGGATCACACCTCCCGCTCTAACACTACAGTCGTGACTTCAGAAATCATCCATGAGCCTCGCGGCATCACGTCACACACGGCACAAAACACACAAACAGCTCATTCACATTCATCTCACTAACCGCACCAGACACAGTCATTATGCTCATATTCGTGATAGTTTTTTCTGTTTGCCATCAGCGTGTAGTTGACCCCACCAGGCTTCGCAAGTGAACGAAAACCCTCATCCAATTAAGCCTGAGAAACTCGTGACATCTGATGAGTCAACATCCATTTAACCCTTTCTCGACCTCAACACGCTTCTGCGTTTATAGTGGCCGCTGTGATGCCAGGATGTTGTGGGCTGTTGCCATGGCGTCGATGTGCAGTTGCTAGGTTGCTCTGAGTGTTTTGTATGGTTGTGTCTGCTCGTCACAATAGCATCAGCGTCTGAAGTTTCAAACTAATGCTGAGTTACAGCATGAGCACAACATAATAACACTTATACGAAGATGTCACAGTAGATTTATATTTGTAATAAACACAAACTTAAAGGGGCACTTTATCATCTGAAGCCTTGTGAATGTTTTAGATGTATGAGTATAAGAAAAAACACTTTAGACAGGAAATTCATGTAGATAAATACAGCTGTAATATATTCTTTCAGGCAGTTGCTAGGGTTTTCTGGGTGTATTTTGTACCTTGTTGTCAGGCAGTCGCTAAGGGGTTTAGGGTGTATTTTTTCAATGTCGTTAAGCAGTTGCTAGGGTGTTCTAGAAGGTTTTTGTGTGTGTGAGTGTTTTTCACTATGATGGCAGGCTATTTCTTTGGTTGTTCCTGGCCTTTGTTTGTTTGTTTGTTTTTTCATGTTGTTATGCAGTTGCTATGGTGTTCTGTTTGTTTGTTTGTTTCAAATTTTCTAGGTAGTTGCTTGTAAAGAGCTTTTGCTTCAGACAGTTGAGGGCACAGTGTAGTTTGTGTGCACATAATCAAGATGGTACCACCTCCACCTGATTTTGAGACTGGAAATCCCTTGTTAGGGTGTGTTCTGTATGGTCTTTACACCATATCTACACCAGATACAACCCTTATCACTCAAGTTGCTTCACTACACAACAAGGCTGCCTGAAGACTGAACACGACAAAGCCACCGCTGCCAATCATTTGTCCTTTGTGTCAGTGTAGGTAATTAAAAATGACAAGAACACAGTAATTCATCTCGATAATGTCAGATAACTTTGATAGAAAGGGTAATGAATTTGGTTGAATAGCTGTCAGCTGTTAAATTTCAGTAAAACCTGGTCAACCAATTACCATGCAATGATTTATTTTGTTCAGTCTGTGGTGGATAAAGATCACATTAGCAATTAAAGAAATACACCTAAACACAACATGGTCAGGTCGAAGTGTGAGAATATGTTTTGTCCCAAAGTTTTATCCATTTTACCTGTAGACCAAGAAGAATGTTTGAGTATAATATGTCATACTGTAGCTCACTTTATTTTGCTATCCTCTCTTATATAAATGAACTGTAGTATCCAGCACCCATTAGTAAAAATCTAAAAAGCAACATATAATTTTGGTTTGACTGTACATTTCTCTGCGCTGCCATTAAAATTCTGCATGCGCATGGCTTCAGAGGCAGCTTTAGCTGTGGTGCTCATTACTGTTGTGTGTTGTGGTATAAACTCATCACTATTGAGCCCTTGAGCAAATCTCACTACCTCATGTTGCTCCAGCTAGACTGAATCACTAATAATAGCATTTCTCTCACCCGGTTACGTAAAACGCCACAGACAGTCGTGATCACCATACCTCAGACACCTCAAATTTTGTGTGTATTTTCTCCAGGAATGGCCCAAAGTGGACTTGGCATATTGTGCTCCTGTATTCAGGAGAGCTTCATTGATGGCAGATGATCAATGTTCAGAGATGCTCACAGAGCCCCAGAGAGCTGACGCGTGTCTCCACCATCTGCAGACCTATTCCTCCAGCCCGGGGTCTGTGGGTCAATCTGAGGAGCAGAGGGAGGGAGACTCACGGCAGGGGGAATTGCTGTAGGAGCTCCCCTCCTGCCATGCATATTCATTGGAAACCCTGTTTAGCAGCTGCAGTACGACGTAGTAGGACCGCGTAAGCAGTGATGTAGGAGATCGTGAGGGACGAGGGGGAGGGGAGCGTGTGAGTGAGCGAGAGAGGGAGGGAGGGAGGGAGACACAGGCAGAGCGTGAGCATCTCTTCCTGGCATCCGAGCTGTCAGTGGAGGAAGACGGAGAAATTCAGCAGCATATTCATATCAACCTCAGCACGCTCCTGAGAAGCAGCGCAAGAGTTTTGAATTATCGGCGACCCTCACCTCTACCCAGTGCTTAACCTTCACTAGCCATGAACTTCCTACGCCGTCGCCTCTCTGACAGCAGCTTCATCGCCAACCTGCCCAACGGCTACATGTCGGATCTCCAGAGGCCTGACCCACCTCCACCGCCTCCACCCACCGCTGCCACTAAAGCTCCGGCCGGAGCGGCTCCTGCCCCATCGGCCCCTCCGGCGGACAAGTCCCCCACCATGTCCCCAGCCCCCGAGCGCCGGCCACAGCCAGCCCAATCCACCGGCTCTGGCTTTTTCAGCTCCATCACCAATGTGGTGAAGCAGACCGCCGCCTCTGCGGGACTGGTGGAGCAAAGTCCTGCGGCCGTGTCACGCAAGTTCAGGATCCTGCTGGTCATCGACGAGCCCCAGCACGAGTGGTGAGTTTCCTTGCTTTGTCCTGGACTTGTTGATGGATGCATTTTTGTTGTGTGCTGCTAGAGTTCACACCAGCCTTGTGCAAAGTACAAGATCTGATGAGCTCTAACATAAGAGCATACTTGCATTGACCTGGACTGTGTTGACCAAAAGTGTTGAAATATGAACATTGCTCTGTTGGTGGCAATGATGTACTTAGCCTTACAATACTTTTGGGAAATGCAGTCCTGTACTTGTTGATTGATGCATGTGAATTGTGCACTTTTAGAATTGGAACCAGCTTTGTGCAAAGCTTTGATAAGTTTGCATCTTATTTTAGAGGCACACTCCATCAGAAGTTGATTGGTACCTCGGACAGCGCCACCAGTCTTTTTTACGCATCACTTTAGCAGATGGCTGCATGCATAGAGGCTTGATTTACAACACCATTTGTCACGACGCAAATAAAGCAGATTGAGCGCCAGAGCTGCTTCTACAACACAGAGCTGTTTTACTGCCTGTAAATTGAAAGAAAGCACAGCACAGTCGATGGACCCAGCATGATTTGTGGGTTGTGTTTGAGATGCATTACTGCTACATGAGTGTGATGATGCTATCACTGACAGTGAAAGGTCAGACAAATGTGAAAGATCTTCCATTTTTTCTGCATTTTGTAATATTGACTAATCCTAATTGGTCATTATGAAACACACAGTTGCTATGCTCGGATTGGCTCGGAAAAGCCCTGTCCAAATGCACCTGATGAATGTTCAGGGTCCATTACATTAATGAGCTTAGGTCTGTAATTCACATGCTCCAGAAGACCAGCAGAGATAATTATTCGCAGGCTTTGCATAATAAAAAACCCAGAGTAGAGGAATCACACCTTAGTTACAAGCATGAATATTTCAGTGGCGTTCCTCCAGGGGAGTCAGCATGTGATCTCTCTAAGAAAGCAAAGCCAGCTGGGTTTTCTGTGGGTACTATTGATTTTTCCTGCACTGGAGAAGCCCGTAAGACCTGATAGGACTTACTTAAGAAGCTATTGCTTTTCTTGTAATAAAAGCTGGCCATGGTGCATACACTTGCATTTCATTTTGCGAGTCTTTCGTGATCATTGGGTTTATTTAGCATGCTGGAAGTATGCAGCACGTCGCATATTCCGGCCACACACTGAGCAGTAACCAATAGGAGTGCAGCTTAAGACGTGTGCCAAGAGATGTGCAGCGCATCTCTAATGTGTCGTGCTGAATAATGGCACACACATTATCCTTAGTCACTCCCTTGCCACTGGGCTTCTGCTAGCAATCTGTTTGTGTTTGTGTTTTATAATCACAACCTATTCCTGAGCATTTCATATGATTATGCGCATTATGCGCAAGTATGACGGTCAGTCCTGGCATTAAGTGAGAAGGTTAATTATTTGTGGTCTGGATTGCATCTTGACACAAACAAGAAGCTTACATAACCGCCGGCTCCCATCTACTGTGTTCTGCCATGCACACTCCTCACAGAAAAAGACCTCCGCTTTATTGCACACTAGACAGTGTGCTTTTCTTTTCATGCTTTGCTCTCTGGTTTTCCTAAATTGCACATTTAAAAAATTGCTAAGTTGGCTACTCGGGAATCAGGAGAAACCTAAATGCTAGTTTTCTGAACCCTCTCCAAGCCTAGAAGGAAGGGAGCAGTCCCGGGTGGGGTGTTTGAACATGGGAGCTGGGCTCTGCCCTTGAGTCTCCTCTGTGAGGATCCAGAGAGAGCAGTATAAGGGCAGTCATGTGTTGAAGTGATGAGAAGGGACATGGTGAATCAGCACAGCGAGCCCGAGGCTTGCATCTGTGCGCTGTGTGAGGCTGCAGTGTGTGTGAGGATGCTATTATAGCTGGGAAAGCAAAATGTCGACACTCAGGATACGGGTTTTTCATCTTGCAGTAATGCTTAGGCATTTGCATGTGTATTAATATATCATTTGTGTGTTTTGTTAAGGGGCACCTCTTATGGCTGAAATGCCTTGTTTGTAGTCCTGCCATTATTTCTGTGACACAGCTATTGCACCATACACAATTACATAACGCCCATCTACTGCTTTTGTCCAGCCCTCACACAACATTTGCTTTAGTGATTTCACAGTTTTTTAGATGCTATAATTTGAGACTATAACTCATTTCTGTATCCAATACATCTTTTCGAGTCATATTAAAGAGAATGAGTTGTTTATGGATGACATATTACTAACAACTGACATTTCAGTCAGTAACTTATTTCTGCAGCTAAATATAAGTTCCAAAAGAAGCACTGAAATCATTCTGTGATCAGGCACTCCACATCCACTGCAGACTTTTATATTGCCTCACTAGTGCATCTGAATTTGTGGCACACCGTCTGCTTGGATTTATGTCTCTGGCCAAGCGCAGGTGTGCTTCCGAGTCTGTGTGCCTCAACACATGGAATATTAAGTGTAGTGTATTTTAATCATGTCTTCTGACCTCATTTTGCAGCATCCAAACTCAATCACCATATGCCTCTGATCCAGCGCTGCTCTGCTGAACCAGAGACATAGACAGGGAACATGCTTTATTGCACACTACATTCAGCTGTTCAGCTTACAGGTGTAACATATAGTTTAGTAGCTAATGCATTTACCATTTAACCATTAACTAATAACCAACTAATAACCATTTATTAAAACGTAATACGGTATAAAGCTGTAAGAGGTTGCTATTAGGGATGACATATGGGTTAGTACATTGCTTTGAGCAGAGAAACTGTTTATCATAAAAACACTTATTCTTTTGCATTTAGGTACAACAAATGACAGGTCAAATTTATTTTATAGCATTTTTCACAATGCATGCTGTTTCAAAGCAGCTTTGCCGAAAATCATGATCTTAGTGTTCAAAATATTGTATTATTTTCTTTCTTATACACAATAATAGGACATTTGATGCTGAATAATTGAACTGTACATGTTCTCACTGAGGTGTGATGTTGAATTCGTTTTCATTTATTACAAATGAGCTGCTGCTTGTAATTACATTATAATTAATGTATTAATTGAATGAACAAAGTCGTGAAAGGGAACTATCACACAAACATATCTTTCATCGTTTGTCCTTTGCTCGTTTAGTTTAATGAGGCTGTTGATTTTCATCGGCCTTCATTTATCAACTCAGCATTTTTCCAAACGCTAATGGACATTTTCATTTTCCAGCTTTGACAGATAGCTGCTGAAAAATTATTTGTGCATTTGTTAGGAACTCTGGGATGCCAGAACTGTTTAATTGTTTAGTGGTTGGGTTCTCAGTGTTTTAGCATTCCCCAAAATTACTGGGCATCAAAAGAAATTAACAAATAATAAAATATAAAACACACCCCTGATGTTTTTCCTTTATTAGATTAAATGTATTACAAAATGCCAGTAATGGATTCTGTTTGAAGTGTTTGAATAGGTATTTTGCCAAAACATTGTCATAATTTGTTGTCAGAGCAGAATGCATCATCCAGCTGACATGTGTTCATTTCTGTAATAACAGGTCAGAAACTCAACAGTAGTGTGTCATCAGACCGTACCCTGCTGATAATGAATGATCTCAGTGCACAAATACAGACTTTAGATGATTAAAGGGGTTGTAACTAACCTTCAGTTATTCAATATAATAAAATTCATATAATATTTTGATATTATTTAATCCTGTATTTGTTCAATATTAGTTACATTTGTTATATATAGAAATGTTTCTTTGCGCTCTCTAAGTTACTTATCCGACAGAGTCTTTTATTATGAAAGGTGGTTCATAATAGGTATTATGAAAGTGCACTAATGCACAGATCACGGAGATCACGGAGAGTCAAATCCTTTATTCTTCAACCGGCTAGTTACAGGGGTCAGGTCATGTGATGTGATTTCAAGGTGTGCTTTGATTGTGCTTCCAAAAGAGGACACAGCTAGAAATCAGAGTTAAGTTGTGTTTCCAGCACTGTTCCAGTGTGTTCAGCACATTTACGGAGGACTGGTTCCTGAAGCTGACAGAGCAGTCTATGCTGGCTGTGCA
>JAUMHI010000052.1:1249261-1262689 GCA_032359435.1 Enteromius unitaeniatus
CCTTCCTGTCTGTCTACGCTCTGTGTGTCAATAAACAGCTTGCATTTAAATCCGACTGCTTCCTCGCCTCCTCCCTCGTGACAATTAACTAAACAACTAAAAATGATCTGTTTATGTTTCACAATATTTATAAATACTGTAAAATATATGGTTACAATTTATTTGGAGACAGTACTATACAATTTATAATAAAAACATTAAAATGTCATTGCCAGTGTAAAAGACATTGTGTTTGACGCATAACATATATTTATATTTTAAATAAATAGTTTTTCTTATTTTTTAGTATGGTATTTCATTGTGCTTTGTGTTGTATTCTCTGTTGTTTTGTTATGAGGGTGTTACAATAACAGGCTACTTAAGAGGAATTCCTCATGTGTCCCAAGTGTGTTATTAACATATTATTACAGTGGTTATAACAACTCTTTTCATTTATCTATTTTTCACTAACACAGTTTTTTTTTTCAGATATTTATTATGTAACTTTAGACAGAAACAGTTGCAGTTTGTTCATATATTGTCTTCCAACAAGGATACACACACACACACACACACACACGCATATAGATAGATAGATATGCTCTGTGTTACACGATGGTAACATTCATTAGCACTCTTGTCATAACCGCAGGCATAAAAGTGAAGAGACGGTGAGCATGAATAAGACTCTCGTGGGCCTGGTAATTGGAGTCTGCGCTCTAGAAACTCTACACTTGTAAATGTTTCACCTTTAAAAGCACTGTCCCAAAACTGTCATTATAAATTCTGCAGACATTACAGACAGAAAGTGTATGTTCTGCCCTTGTTCTCAAACAGTAGCCCAGAATCCCTCAGTGGTAGATATGTATGCTTTTTGGCAGGTCGCTCTGCAGACTGTCGGTGGTGTTAATTGGCCTCCCATTACAGCATGTAGTTTTTAAGGGCACTGATTAGACTGCACTTCAGCTGCTCTGAGCAATTTTATACTCTGCATTGATTGAAATGAATAAAACATAAAAACACAAAGCTAATGGAGTAGCTGTAACAGAAGGTCTGGTTACAAGAGTTAAACACCACTCGCTCCCTAAACTGCTGTGATTGACACCATGGTAACCATAGCAACATTTTGGCATCTCATTTTTTGGGATCCGCTATGAAACCAAAGACACAGAGCACTCTGTTAAAGTGTTGCCATGTCCACTTATTATAAGAAGAGAAGATCAGAAGAGAAGAGATGAACGGCTGCATGTGTGTTTTTAATATTTGTTCGTAGGTCTATTTAAATTATTTACTTGCTGCTAGGATGGAATACTTTGTTTCCTACATATTTCTATTCTGCATTTTGTTGTTGTTTATATTTTTGATTGCACTTATTGGTAATTAAAACAATTGCCCCTTGGCTAAGAAGGAAATTTTAGCGCAAACAGTTAGTGTCAATTTGAGCTGTTTGCCTTGCTATAGGCTATTACCTGTGCTTATTTGTCACCAGAAGAGATGGACGGCTGTGTGTGGGTGTTTTAATACTTGTTCATAGGTCTGTTGTTTAAATTATTTACTTGTTGGAATACTTTGTTTCCTACCTATTTCTATTCTTCATTTCACCCTCTCATCTCTGGGCATCACTGGTATTCCACTCCACTGATTTGGATCCTATCTCACTGGTAGGTCATTCACGGGTGACCTGGGGTGGAGAGGTATCTCCCTGGGGTTCCTCAGGGATTGGTTCTTGGACCCCTCCTCTTCTCCTCATACATTAGATTGCTGGGTCCCATCATACAGACTGATGGGTTCTCCTACCACTGCTGGGCTGATGACACACAGCTCTATCTCTCTTTTCAACCAGATGATCCAATGGTAGCTGCACAGATCTCAGGCTGCCTAGCAGACATCTCGGCATGGATGAAAGATCATCACCTACAGCTCAACCTGGCCAAGACTGAGCTTCTTGTCTTCCCTGCTACACCAACTCTACAGCACGACTTCACCATCCAGATGGTGAAGATTCGTCCACAATTACCCCATACCCACAATAACCTCTACAAATGATCCAGAATGCAGCAGCTCAATGAGCCCAAAGAGCCCATGTCACACCTCTTTTCTTTATCTTCTTGCACTGGCTCCCAGTTGCAGCTCGCATCAAATTAAAGACACTGATGCTTGTTTATAGAACAGCCACTGGCTCAGCACCCGCCTACTTCCACTCACTATTACAAATCTACATCCCCTCCAGAAGCCTGCGATCTGTGAATGATCGACTCCTCGTACCAGTACAGAGAGGCCTTAAAATCACTCTCCAGAACGTTCTCCTTCACTGTTCCTGGCTGCTGGGATCATCTTCCCACCCCTATCCCTGGATCCCTGTCCATCTTTAAACATCAGCTGAAAACTCTTCTCTCTCTCAATGTTTGTTTTTTTTTATCCTAAAAAAATGAAGAACATTTTGTTTCTCTTTACTTCCATTTCTAGCTTGTACTTATTTGAACAATGCCTGAGGCTGGTATTACAAGCACTTCCTCTGTCTGTTCGACACTTTAAGATGAATTGCTTTATATATTTCTCAGTTGTAAGTCGCTTGGATAAAAGTGTCTGCAAAATGACTAAATGTAAATGTAGTCTTTACATTGGGTTCTATGCACTTTGACACTGCATAGAATTGTGGCCATTACTTCTTGATTTTTTTTTTGTATTTAAGAGACAGTTCACACAAAAATGAAACTTTTTACTGAAAAATGTCACCATTTACTGACCCTCAGGTTCTTCCAATCCTGTATGCTGAATGCAGAAGATGATATTTCTTATTGAAAATGAAAACAATCTAAAACCTAAAAACATGACAACTGACAGTATCCAGTTACTTGCATAATATTTTTGTCCATACTATAAAAATGAATTGGGTACCAACACTCTTTAAGATATCTTTTTTGTGTTTTCACCTAAAAAAGAAAACAAGAAGGAAATCATACAAGTTTGGAACAATTTAGGGGTCAGTAAATTTGTTACTTCTTTACTCCTTTGAATTACTGAGGTGTGTGTACGGCTCAGGATTAAGCACTAAAGGATGAACTGACCCCTGTATTAGCTGCAGTGTGTACATACTGTAGGTTACTCTAGCATCAGTGACTGTGTTGTTTTTGACTCCTCTGAGTAGTTTAATGCACAGCAGTGATTCTGATGCTTCATCTAGAGCACAGATGAGATCCATGGCTCACTTGGACACTTCCTCTCCTCGTTCACACACACAAACGATGGCAGCTGCCTCTATCAAATGAAAGGATCAAAGGAGTTGACGCTTATTAGTATCCCTCTTTCATCTGCTGTTGGTAAGCCGCGGTGACGCAGAGGAGTCGCTTTCCCTTCTCAGGGTGAAAACTGGGTGGGCAAGGGTGCCCTTTTTGCTGAGGGATGCCCTGCAGCTTGAAACAAGCTCAACGCTGTCTTTATTGCTGCAGGGCTTCAAAGGCACATCACTCTTTACTACCACATTTACAAAATGGATAGTTCTACTATGGTCAGTATGTTAATCTAGTTGTGCTAAAATACAGAACATAATAACAGCAATGGCACAACAACAGTTTAGAACAAGTCATTTGATGTCCATTTTTTACATTACATGTACTTTTTATGAATCAGAATAATAGCAGAGATTAAAGAAGAATATCAGATGTTGCTAAATAAATAAATGAAGTATGAAGTATTCTCATTTTTGAAGACATTTTTCATGTTTAAAGGCATTTTTACTCTTAGCTTCCATTTTTCCTATAACTGTCAGTCTGTAAAGGACTATCCATGTGTATTCATAGCATGCCTGTTCTGCTCGACTGTGCTATTTAATCACTGGCTCTTTGGAGAAAACAGTCTAGAGGATTCCAGTATGGCAATGAGCTGAGATCGTCAGTTTTAGCAAAAATCTTTCAGCTTCTGCTGAACTGGCAGTGAACCAGAGATAAAAACCAACAACCTTGCCTTTCTGTTGTTTCTTGATATTTTCCTCTGCCAGCCAGCAGGAAAAAGAATTACTTAATTACCAAATATTCAGCAGAACTCCTTGAGCAACCCATCAAAGAACCGTGTCAGGAGCAGGGTTCACCTGAATGATTAATAACTGCTGTCAGACCAGTGCCTCAACAACTACCGTCCTGTAGCTCTGACATCAGTGGTGATGAAGTGCTTTGAGAGACTTCATCACTTCATCATAGCATCACTACCGGACACACTGGATCCACTACAGTTTGCATACAGACATAACAAAGGACACAGAGGATGCCATCTCACACCTCCTCCACACCACAATAAGCCACCTGGACTGCAGAAAAGGGAATTATATGAAAATGCTGTTTGTGGACTGCTGTTTAGCGTTCAACACCATAATTCCCTCCACACTCACCTCTAATTTGGAGGTCCTTGGTCTCACCACACACTTGTGCCGATGGATCTCCAACTTCCTGAAGGACAGACCGCAAGCCGTAAGGATGGGTAAACACACCTTGTCCTCCATCACCCTTAGTATTGGAGCTCCTCAAGGTTGTGTTCTGAGACCCCTGCTGTACTCACTGTACACTGGCCACTCCTAGCTCCACCACCATCATTAAGGTTGCTGATGACACTGTTATGTTAGGTCTGATCTCAGACAACAATGAGTCGGCCTACATACGGGGGATTAAGAACCTGGAGAATTGGTGCCAGGTGAATACTCTCCACCTGAACATCAGCAAAACTAAGGATTTGATAGTGGACTTCAGTACAAAGCAGGAGCGGACATACCAGCCGACCACAATCAGCAGAACCCTGCTACCTGGATGTTCACATCACGCAGGATATGACTTGGTCCTGCCATACCAACGCCCTGGTAAAGATGGCCTGACAGCGTCTGTACCATCTGAGACGCTTAAGAGACTTTAGACCAGGATTAGGCAACATCGGTCCTGGAGTGCCAATGTCCTGCAGAGTTTCACTGGCGCTAAACTATGCAGGACATTGGCACTCCAGGACCGATGTTGCCTACCCCTGCTTTAGACTCTCAGATGCTTAAGAATTTTTTCAGCAGAACGTACCATCAACACCGAGCTCCCTGACCTGCAGGACATCTACAGCAAGCGGTGCCTGACCAGGGCCAGGAGGACCTCAGCCAACAATGGAATCTTTTCTGCGTTCAGGGAGTCACTGTATTTGCTGTCCAAGAATCTTGATTAATTACAGGTGTAGTTATTAGTAGTGCGCTTCAGTGAAGCAAGTCGCGAAGTTTTGATCTGCCCCGGCAACAATCCTGAGCGTTTTCTCTACCATTTGGATTATATTGTTATTGATCTTGGACCGCCTGATTATCTTGAACCTCTGCTGAATACCTTGACCCTTGCCTGGATACCGACCTTGATACTTGCTTGTTACCCCGATCTACTGCCTGGACACTTACCTTGCTTCTGTCTCTCCCACGTTGATCTCGATTGCTGGTAACTGACTTCTGCCTGTTTGACTCTGTTTATTAATAAAAAGCTGCTTATGGATCTAATGATGTCTGACTCTGAATCTTAAGCATCACAGAAAACTTCACCACACAAAGTTCCAGCAGCGTTCTATCAGATGGCTCACAAACACTCTCGTCAAGCCTCCCAACTGACTGCTCACCACCAGCAGCTAGAAAAGTTGAACCGCAGTATGGATGACATCGCTCAAACACTGCAATCAGCTGCATGCAGAACTACATACAAGAGGAGTTTGCTAAAGTATTTATTCGGCCTTTGTCAAAAAGAAGGACGGCAGTCTTCGACGGCAGTCATTGATTACCCGTTACCACTGAACAGCTTAGGAAGGCCCGATACTTTACCAAGCTCGACCTGAGGAGTGCCTACAATCTCGTCCGCATTAAGGAAGGCGATCCGAACGTCCGAACTGTTCTAAAGAGGCTAATCCAACATAAACTCTATGCCAAGTTACAGAAATGTTCCATCAAACACGTATCTCTTACCTGGGGTACATCATCAGTGCAAAGGCAGTGACAATGGATAAGCAAAAGGTCAATGCAGTCCTTAACCTCCCAAACCTAACCTCATACCATAAAAGATCTGCAACGACTGCTAGGATTCGCCAACTTTTACCGGCGCTTCATCAGAGACTTCAGTCAGCTGTCAGGTCCGCTTACCTCTATGAACCGAAAATGTCTTCCGTTGGTCCCCAGCCAGTGAACAGGCCTTTAAAGTGTGTTGCTCTTGTTCATTGACATGTGTTGGTCCATGTTCTGTCTTTGTTTTTGTTTCCGTTTCTGTTCTACATGTCTCACTTCATTTGTATTCCGGCCCCCTCATTAGTGTCTGATTCCCTGCCAGCCGTGTATCCCAGATGTTTTGTGTTTCCGTTTGTATTTAACCTGTGTCCCAGTTTCTGGTTGTCAGTTGTTGTATGTCTGTTGAACTGTGTCTCTGCACTTTCTCTGCAGTTCTGTGTATCCGGAGTTCCTGTGATTGAAATGTTTCTTGTTTCACTGAATTCGGGTCTCCCTGCCTTGCTTCGCCGCAGAGAAGCGTGACCCCCTCATGACATTCGTGATGCAGGCTGCTTCACAGCTCTGGGAATTCTCATTTCATAACTACATTTCTTTGTGTTTGCCTGCAGCTGGTCTGTTCGTGAACACACAGCTGCCATCTTTTTTATTTATTTACTTACTCACAAACGCTGATTGAGAAAAAAGCGAATGTGTAATGCTGGAGTGCTGATACTCCTGAGCACAACTTCCACAATGACGATGGTGATGATGATGATGATGATTGCGGAGTGATGACGGTGGCTGTTGCTATGTGGCTGCTATGCTGTTTTGTGCTTTTCTCTGATATTTAGTTACTAAGTTGTTTTGATTGGTTACCTGGGTACACTTTGTATTTGCTAAGGTTCTCTGAATGGTTTTCAGTGCTGTGGGGAGCGTATCGTCCAGCATAGACTTAGACCTAGCAAAGTCCCCTTATTCTGGCAATGCTGGATTGTGTCACATAAAGAGAAACCTGCATTGCTCCCCATGACAAGTCTACACAGTCATTACAGTATGCAAAACTCTTGCATTATGGGATTGTTTCTGGTCCAAACAGCTTCTGTTTGATGAGACCCATGTGTTTTGCTTTTAATGCTTCCAAAATTAAATGAACCAAATGGTGATATTTGGCACTGGACAACTACTGTTTCTGTTTGTTGTATTGTGAAAAATGATTTGAGCATTGAGGACGCTGTCCTCTATGTTCTCTGAAATAATGTTGTGTTTCCTTTAGATGGCAGCATTGCACAGTCAATCTATGTTTCTGGCCTGCATCCAGCAATGCAATAGAAACAGCTGCAGTGAAAACATCTCTTTTGACCCGTATAGTATGAGAACGTTTTACACTGAGATTGTGTCAGCATGTCGTTCACATTAACTGACAATATTGCATTATGTGCTGAACATTATGCAAAAGCAAACACAGATGCTCAGAAAAAGAGTGAGCCTCTGGATTTGGTTTTGCCTTTTCAGCTCAGTAACAAATAGGACACAGATTACACCAGATATTAGCCTTCTTTTTTATGTTTTCTCTGGCCTGTTTTGCAATTGCTTCTCATTCTTTACCCAGTTGTTTGCTTAAAGCAAGCCATCAAATTGCTTTCCCTGTGACTACACACATAAAACACAAACACAAGCACAAGAGAGTGAAGGAGAGCATGAATGAGATGCAGAAATGTGTCAAAAAACCCGACAATTGGAACACTGCATCAAAACAGCACCTGTTTGCATTGCTATGATTTCTCAGCCACCAGCTCTGCAATTACTCAGTTTATTTGATTGTTTTTTCCAGTCATTATAGCAGCAGGCCTGTAAATGAGGTTGAATTGTTTTTGCATAAACTGATTGAGCAACACTTCAAACATGCATGGAATGATTCACAAAGGTTGTTTTGTCTTTCAGGGCAAAGATATTTCGTGGGAAGAAGGTCCAGGGAGATTATGATGTCAAAGTTGAGCAGGTAAGGCATATTACTATTATAGCTTTAGACCTCAGCTTGATCTCATAAATTGTTTCAACAAAACAAGTCCACATACAAGTCTCTCTCAATTGTTAAATTAGAACATCTGAAAGGTGCTTTGAGGATCCAAAAGCGGTTCTTCAATGGCATCACTATGAAAAGACGATTTAGGAATTCTTTTTTACGTAGCTGTCAAGAAAGAGGCCAGTCCTAATAGTAAACGCATTAAACAAATACTTAATCCAAAAATGAAAACTCCCCCTCAGGTTCCTCCAAACCTGTATGACTTTCTTTTGCAATGACGTGTGTGTGATCCAGCTTATGCTGGTAATTGTCACAACTACATATTTCTCTTAATTCTTCGGTCATTCCTAAATAATTGTGTATTCTGGCAAGAAAAAAAAAATGCAGCAAGCAACATATAGATTGCTAGTATTTCAGTAGGTTGTACTAGATTTTTGCCAGTAGCAATTTGTATTAAGCTCTTAAAGGCATAATTGACTTTAGGTCTGTCTTTCACATCACAGCTCATGATGTGAGGTTGAAGGGCTGCAACAATATAACTGGATATTTTATTACTAATGAATAACCATTCTAGAATAGTTAAATATGGAACAGCTTCCCATGGCCAGTTTTAATGCTTCTGTGTATAAATCTCAAATGTTACTGATCACATTACGTAACAGATGAATGTTACACATTAGACATGAAACACATAAATATTACGCAGATGAATGTTGAGTCAACATGATGAGAAGGAAGAGAAAAGTTATTGTACATGATTCATACCTACTTGTACTTTTTCAATTGACTAACCTGATCACAGGGCCATTAGTCTGCCTCCTGAATTATGCAATACACATAATTAGCAAATCTAGGTGGTGTTACATTTGTTTTCTTTAGAACATATAGAGATAAAATGTATCCATTTTATCACTTTGTATATTATCCCCATATATATATATAATATATCATTTTTGTCACTCTGAAGTTTCTCTGAAGTTGTTTTGAAAAACAAACATCCACATCTGTTTGAGTTAAAGGAAGAGTTTAGACTGAAAACGCACAGGTTGTGCAGGTTTATGGGTCAATGATGCCAAATGTCTTTGGTGTTGTAATCAAATGACTGTTTAAATATACAGTGGATAATGACATTCAAGATTTCCTTAAACACTGTTTCCGATAAATGCTGTCAACCACTTAGCAGATGATAAATAGATAATTATCAGTGTGAATAGAGCTATTAATTCAGTGAATAATAATGAAAACTATTATTCAGAAGGATCTACAGAACCACATCCATTTATATTTTATTATCTTGTTGTTTGGTACTGAGCGGCCCAAAACCGTAAACACTGAATATGCTTATAGTATTTGAGATCCTTGAACAACTTTATCCTTGATTATAACATATTGTATATAGTATATAAAAATATAGGCCTGACCATATCTCTACACCTAAAAAATATCTCCTACACCAAACCCAAACGTAAACTTCAAAGGTCTTAAAGGTCATAGTGTTAGCAAATGCAAAAGCAATTTAAAAGTAGAATCGCCTGTTACGAAGGGGGACGTGAGGCATGCAGGTTCATATGCAGATAAAGGGTTTATTCGGGCTCAGGTTTGTACAGACAAGATCAATCACCGGCAGACATGAACAGCATAGGCAAAGACAGTCTCATAAACGATAATCCAGGCGTGGGTCAAATTTAAACGAAAACGTAGGTCCAGGGGAAGCATAAATCCAAAACACGATAAATCCAAAACACGATAACAGGGTACAAGAACACGAATGAACAAGGCAGAGTTGACGGTAAACATAAACACACACACACAGTTTATGGAGGGCTGGAGTGCCATACAAAGAAGCCCACCGGGGCAAAGAGGGGGCCCACTTGAGTGGCACAGACGCCCGTCAGGGCGGATTAGGCGCTGGAGACGCCCACCAGGGCGGAGCAGGTGGCGGACAAGACCGTGAGGCCATCTTCCAGGGTGGGGATGCCCACCAGGGCGGACCGGACGGTGGAGACACCCACTTGAGCGGACCAGGAGACCAGGCTGCACATAAAAGCACGGACAGGTTAGTGGTCTGACCGGCCCAACAGTCTATGCAGCCATTAGCGGAACCCCAAGAAATCCATGACCGTGGTCAACATTCCCAAGGGTCGTGCAGCCACTGATAGATCCTCTGTGATCCGAACCGGACAGTACAACAGCCCCAAGGCTTGAGGCATAGGTTCTGTGGGTCATGCAGCCACCCGTGGACCCTCGGGAGAGTTGGTTGACCTCTCCAGGGGACCCCCAGAATTCGAGGCATGCCTCCCACACGGTTCCTTGGACCAAGGTTCGGGGCTGGGACCCCACAGATGCAGACTGGGAACCACGAGGACCTCTGACAGCTCACCTTGCTGTGAAACCGGGACCGACAGGACATAACACAGCTTCTCGGACTGTGATTTGGGGCTAGGACCCAACAGATGCGGACTGGGAACCACAAGGATTTCTGGCAGTTCACAGATGGGGTCCGGCCACTCGAAACCCAAATCGCAGACCGCCATAACTGGACACGGCTC
Source organism: Enteromius unitaeniatus (assembly GCA_032359435.1). Lineage (NCBI taxonomy): Eukaryota > Metazoa > Chordata > Actinopteri > Cypriniformes > Cyprinidae > Enteromius > Enteromius unitaeniatus. The sequence continues at coordinate 1,259,790 of JAUMHI010000052.1, forward strand.
CTCAAACCGTGCGACGGGAGTGAAACCCATCATTTGCGGGCTAGGAACCGCGAGGACCTTCAGCAGCCTGTCAGGGACAGACTGGGTACGGCACGACCCCTCGTATCGTGCTACAGGGATAGTACCCATTTCAGCCAGGCTTGACACCTTGAGGGCCTTTTGCAGCTTCTCAGGCTGTGTGACCGGGACTGGCTGGGTTGAACATAACCCCTCATATTGTGCCACGGGACTGCAACACGCTACTGACTGGTGAGGAATCGTGAGTGCCTTCTGCAGCACGTCAGGCTGTGTGTCTGGCACAGACTGGGCTGACCACGGTCCCTCATACCGTGCGACGGGAACCATGAGGGCCTTCGACAGCTCGTCAGGCTGTGAAACTGGAATAGACTGGGCTGCACACAACCCCTCGGGCCGTGGTACAGAGAGGAGCAGGCGAGAGGAGCAGGCACTGCTGGAATGGCCAACAGCCCTCCTAGCTGTGGCCCTGTGCCCCACTGATCATCACTCAGCCCCAGACAGAAAGTATTTTTTGATTGTGTCTTCACTGACCTTCATGAGATGAGACACAGCGATGAACTCCTCAACGTAATCCTCGACGTGGCTTTCTTACAAAATCAATCACCGGCAGACATAAACAGCGCAGGCAAAGACAGTCTCATAAACGATAATCCAGGCATGGGTCAAACGTACCATTAAACGGAGTCCGAAGGGCAAGACGAAAACGTAGGTCCAGGGGAAGCAGAGGTCGACAACGATAAATCCAAAACACGATAACAAGGTACAAGAACACGAATGAACAAGGCAGAGTTGATGGTAAACATGAAACAATGATCCATGACAGACAGACAAACAGACTGGTATATATACACAGGTGGCACTGATTGAATGATTGATCCAAACTAGCAACAGCTGGGAGGAGAGGTGCATTATGGGGAATGGAGTCCAGGAATGAAAACACACACACAGTTTATGTAGGGCTGGAGTGCCATACAAAGTCTTGCTGGCACATCCAGCTAATCATTTTTTTCGACCGGCAGGCCTTCTTCATCCACTACCTATACCCCACCGACCATGGTCACACCTAGCCGTCGACTTTGTTACGGATTTGCCATCCTCCAACAATAATACCACCATTTTAACCATTATAGACCGATTCTTAAAAGCCTGTCGTCTCATCCCCTTGCCTAAACTACCCACTGCCTGGGAGACAGCTCAAGCTTTACTTAATCAGGTTTTTTGTTTCTATGGTCTCCCAGAGGACATTGTCTCCTATAGAGGGCCCCAGTTCACCTCACGAGTTTGGAAGGCGTTCTGTCTGAACATCAATGTTAGTCTGTCCTCTGGATATCACCCACAATCTAATGGACAAGTCAAGAGGCTCAACCAGGAGATGACTCAATTTCTTCGAGCTTACTGTCACCTTAACCAACAGGATTGGAGTGAGTTACTCCTGTGGGCAGAATATGTATTGAATATGAATTGTATGTGCAAACATACTTGGCAATAACGCTCTTTCTGATTCTGATTTTGATAACAGCAATAAGCCTTGTTTTTGTTGTTGTTTTTTATATTGCTAATAAGAAAGAAATTCTCAGCTTTTTTATTTATTTATTTTTTTTACCACACAAAATCCAAACCTTAAATGCCATTTTGGCATTTTTAGGTGGCATGACGGTTATCTTTCATATTACTGCAAGCTGGAATGCAAACTAAAGAAGAATGAAGGTCAGAAGAGTCGACTATCACAATAATGTGTAACCTATGTTTAATTGTATGTTTCTTTTTGAATCAGGCCGAGTTCTCTGAGATCAACCTTGTGGCTCATGCTAATGGCACATGCAGTGTGGACATGCAAGTGATCAGAAATGGAACAAAAGTGGTTCGGTAAGTGCAACATCAAAAATCTTTACAGCAGTGAGGTCATTATGAGTCCATCATTTTTATGTATCTGTTTTTTATTTATTTATTTGTCATGTTTTCTGACAGTCTTCATCTGTCAATGGTGCTTTACTTTGTTGGTGTAGTTCAAGACTAATAATCATTATATTTATTAGAAAATGTATGTTATTTAAGTTTTATGTATTTTATGTGTTTTAGGTAGTTATGTTTAATGGTCTAGGTAACTAGACCAAAAATATTGCTGTCACATACTGCACTCATGTCTTAAAAAAGATTGTTACCGATAACTTAAAAGTCTGCATAGCCAAACAGTGTTTCAAAGTGTTTAAACACAGGTTAAATTAAGATTTGAACTGATGTGATTTACTGTCATGATGACCACAAAATATGGTTCACAACATAATGACAGGAAGCCAAAAAATAAAAAATAAGCACAGCTATGTAACTGTGGGTGTGCAGGCTGAGAAATGTCAGTTTACTCATACGGGCGGGATTACATGAGTGTGTCAGGGTGGATTTTCCCATTACCTGTGACTCCTAATGTGTGTGTGCCAGAATTGGTATTGTGATGTCTTTTACTGGTGTCGGTGTATGTTGACATGAACAGACAAACACCTGACTTTAAATTAACTTGCATAACACCTGAAACATGCTGCTTTTCTTTTTTTTCCCCTCTACGATTCTCTTGCATACTTATTGTTGTTCTTCTGAACAAAACAGGCGTGTGACTTGTTCCACCCCATTTAGCATAGACTCATGAATGAGGTGTCAAATTGTACCGTTTTAAGTATTCAGTGGGCAGTGGTGTTGTAACGATCCGGTTCGCTAGAGATGTGTGTGAGTGCGCTTCTCAGCTGGCAAGGAGCGGAAGACACAGAGCTTTAACTTTTAGACATTTATTAGGAAACACGGAGAAAACAAAGTCTGACGAGGCAGCAAACACAACGAGCAAAACATGAGCGAACACAGACATGTAACGTTAACAATGGACAACCGGTAAA
>JAUMHI010000052.1:1286347-1299440 GCA_032359435.1 Enteromius unitaeniatus
CGCGGCGCGGGGCCGGCGCGGGGGGGGGGGGGGGTGGTGTAACATCCACACCAGGCTCCACCCTCACTTCCACGCAGCGTTCACTCTCACCTGAGATTCGGATCTGTTACGAATCTGTTGCTATTACAGCAAGTCCTGAATGAGCGTCGAAGAGCCGAACGATCCAAGATCATGTGAAATCATCAACAATCAAATCTAGCTAACTTAGTTAGCGTGCCGATTCAGCCTCCCATGGTTCCCAATCCGCTGAGTCCCATTTTTGATATAGAATATGCCAGAGTTAATCCTGCGGTTCCCAATCCGCATCAGTCAGGTCCCAGTCCCAAATCACAATCTGGGGAGCCATGTGAGAGTTCGGTTTCTGAGTTATGGCCAGGAGTGCCGATACAAACTCCTGCAGATTCTAGTCCACAGTTATCGGGTCTCAGCCCGGAGTCACAATCAGGAGAACCGTTGTCAGTTCCGGTGTCTGAGTCACGGTCAGGAGAACCGATCGATATCCCTGTGGTACCCAGTCCTCATCTGTTGGGTCCCAGCCCCGAATCACGGTCAGGAGAACTGTTGTCAGGTCCGGTGTTCGAATCACGGTCAGGAGAACCGTTGTCAGGTCCGGTGTCTGAAACACGGTAAAAAGAACCGTTGTCAGGTCCGGTGTCTGAATCACGGTCAGGAGAACCGTTGTCATGTCCGGTGTCCGAATTTCCACCAGTAGATTGAAATCCCTGCGGAGTCCAGTCAGCAACGTCGGGTCCTAGCCACGAATCCAGGCCAGAGTTGTCCCCAAACCATCCCTCCTCAATAACACTTGATGACCCAGGGTCAGTACAGGCGAGAGGCCTCACCAATAATTTTTTTTGGGGGGTAGAGGTACCTGGATCATGATGGGGAGGGGTGGGATGGGGACCGGACCACCGTGGTCACCCGAAGGGCCAGATTCGCCATGGCTATCCCAGGGTCCAGATTTGCCGTGGCCATCCCAGGTTCCAGATCCGCCATGGCCGCCCAAGGGTCCAGATCCGCCATGGTCCCCGCGGAGGCCTTCAGTGCCCCGTCCATCTTCCACGAAACCCATCCATCCCTCCCCCTATTCTAAGGACTGTTCCGCCTCTACTCCACCACCCTCCTATGGTTTTCATAGAGCGTCTGGAAGCCGCTCCTAGGAAGGGGGCTATGTAACATTGTCTGTCTGGTCTTGTCTGTCTGTTTTTGTTTTGTCTTGCCCTTATTTGGAGTTCCTGTCCTGTCTTGTGATTATCAGTTGATTTGATCCCAGTCGTGTGTCACAGGTGTTCCTAATTTCCCTATTTGTTTCCATTTTTCTCCACTCCTAATTGGACTTTATAATTCGCAATTCTAACTTTAGAACTTCCAATTGCAACTTTATATCTTAAAATTCTGAGAAAATGAATTTCATGAATTCCTTTCAAAGCAGTACTTAATTAAAATATATTTGAAGGACACATGCCAATATTTTTTATTGTCTAATAATATTATTTTTAGAAATATGAACAGATTAAATTTTATTTCCAAATGGGTAAATAAAATGCAATACTTCCCATTTTTGCTAGGGTTTTGAGAATTGTTTAATTAGGAGGCTGATTTTATAGTTTCATGGTCATGGCCATAAACTTATTATGGCCAAAAAGACTTCTTATGAAAGAGGAATATATTACTTTAGGTGTGATCTCTGTTTTGTATTTCTGCCATAATTAAATTAAAACTGTCCTGGAGAAGTCCTTGAATATGATCACTGAATAAGCTGTTTTTGACTGTTGAGTGAGTGAAACTTAATGAAATTTTGTCATTAACGTAAATTTGCCACTCTTCCACACATAAAGAAACTGTACGACTTCCAAAAGAAATATATGACTCTGAGGAAACAGTAACCACTGCACACTAATGAACAAAAACTCCTACTGTCTCGTCTGAGTGGCACTGGTGCTCAGGACCGGTGCACAAGCTGCAGTTTTCTGCGCTGTGGGAGTGTCTTAATCTTACAAGACAATAACACTTCTCAGAAAAAAAGTCCTCATTTCCAAGGCTTTCAGTAAATTTATTTCCATGTGGTGTCTATCATGAAAGGATGTGGTCATGATTGTTTTCTTCCAGCGGCATGCCACAATGACAAAATCATCTCATCGTCTCCAAAATGGACATTGTTCTTCCTTTAGCTTAGAGATATTTGTCTATGGCAATAATCCCATGTTACATGATGAACTATCATGGTCAAGGCACAGATTTTTGTTGCTGTAGAAATGTTTTACCTTATTATAAGAGAGTATGACATGGCAATGTTGCTATGGAAACTGTTTTCTGATTGAGCACACTGTGAATGAGTGCATCCTCAATGAGAGCCAGAGCAGCTAGATAGATATGTGCAAACGCTGTTGTGTTTGGCTGTAGGTGGTGGGCTCGTCGATGCAGTTGATTGGAGATCACCAGCTGGAGGACCGTCAGCTGATTGCTGCCATTGTTCTGGCCAAGTTGAACCAAGACTCAGGACGTTCAACAGCTCGATCCCCCCAGAGACCTCCAACCACTGTACAACCTGCACAAGTACGGTCATCACACTCCACCACTACTGCACTGCAACACCGCTAGAGGCCCACTGTTTACTGAAATAAACATTCAAGGGATATTTCACCCTAAAATTACAGTTTTGTCATTAATCACTTACTCTCATGTTGGCCCAAACTCATTAAAGCTTGTGACTGTCCCTTTGACTTGCAAGAAATGAACACTGTCAAGGTGCTGAGAAGTATGAAGGACATCGTATAAATGTGGAATCATCTGCCATCAGTGGTTAAAAAAGGTTGTTAGTTTTGTTTTATTTCCATACAAAAAGTATTCCTGTCACGTCATAACGTCTTGGTTGAAGCACTGATGGCAGATGGAGTATTCTGACAACTTTCATACTTTACATACTGTCTTTCATACTTTTCTGGACCTTAACAGTGTATTTGGTAGCACTTTATTTTACAGTCCTGTTCCTCGTGCGCATACTATATTCATATCATAGTAATTACAATAACTAAGTACTGACCCTGAACCATATTTTAGGCTTATTAATAAGAAATATGCATATGCAGAATTGTGAAAAGTAAAGAAAAGTAATACTCCAAATAAAGTTTAATTAATATGTTTATATCAGTAGGTCCCAAGTTATCTGTCAGTAAATAGATTTGAACTATACTCAGTATGAAATAAACATCTTTTAAATATATTACTTTTTTACTAGGATATTGACAGATTTGTATTTTTTTAAGTAGTTTCTGTGGCTGTTTTATTCCGTCTGTCTTGTGTCGCCCCCTGGTGTGACATGACAGTGTAAATGCACTGAAAACCATTTGAGTGTGCTTGTTTGTGTGTGTCTACAGAGCCCTGCCTTAAAAGAAAGCCTGACTGACCCCAGCAAGACCCTCGGCCAGCGGCCCCCTCCACAAGGTTGTTTACAGTACATTCTCGACTGTAACGGAGTTGCAGTCGGACCAAAACAAGTCCAGGCAAAATGATTTCCACTGCCACAAATCCAGACACATGGTTCAGTCCACAATAAATCGAATGCTCAGTTCACTGCTGCCGGTTGAGGTTAAGATAGTGACAGACGGAGTAGTTTGGAGCTTGTGCTCTTCAGAATCTGCCTTGACTGTGTCGTTCTCCCCTATGAAGTGTTTTCTGTACTGTTCACTTTTCTGTCCTTGTTTGCTTCTGATGGCTGCATTCGTTTCCTTTGTTAGTCGTGTGGTTTCCAGGGTTGTCGCTGCCAGCTAAAGAACAATTCTAACTGTGCCTACGCAAAGTCCAGTGCTGTGGTGTCTCATGTGGTCAAAATGTACTATGAAAGATTGCTGACCTTTTGTACTTTACCTTATTTCAGTAAGGGTAGTTTCGAAGCGTATAGTTGAGATTTCTTTGCTTTTGGATGTGTGCTGTTACATTTGTGTGTGCGTGCTTTATGTGTGATGTTTTTTGTTCGTTTATTTAAATGTAGTGTTCGTGGTTTGCATGAGTGATGTACAAGCAAGCTTGCTGTTGTAAGTCTGTGTGTTTACATGCTGAATACACAACATGTGTATTCAATAACTCTTTGGGGTTTTTTTGTTTGATGTTTTTTTATACAAGATGTGTGTTTTTACTATTTCCAGCATGGTTTCTTAAAGAGGTGTCAGACGATAGTACTTTGGTATTGGTTGGATCTGTCTTAAACATTTGTTTGCTCAAGGTTACCATAAAGATTTTCTTTCAGCCTGATGAACTGTAAACAGATAACCACTAGAAGCCAAAAAACTGAATGGTCAATTTTAAGATCAGGTTTAATGAAGGTTTCAGAATAGCAGGCTAGTTTTAGCAGATGAGTCCTTGCTCCCATGACCTCTTGACTGTCAGCTTATGTTATATATCCTTCTGAGCAATACAAAACCTACAGTAGTGAAATTGTCAAAATAGTTGAATCACAAGAAACCTGTCAATAATGTGTCGTGTCAATATATTACCTCAAAATCAAAAGAGTATATTGGAACTTAGGAAATTATATCACAGCACTGCCTTTTAGATCTGACAATTTAAATTCAAGACACATTTGTAGTAATGCACTAATCAGAATCCTATGAGAATTACCACAAGAATAGTAAAACCATAAAAAAAACTCAAAGTAAATAATCTGGAATAAAAAAATAATTTTTTTTCTTATTGATTTTGTTGTGAAATGTGACCTTAGACATTCACCCAAAAAAGTCTCTTACAATAATCTTATGACTGTTTACAACCTGATTTGAGTTTTTTTCTCTCACAGCCATTACTGCGTCATGAATGCAATGCAATTTCATAGTATCGTTAAAGGTGCCACTTTTAAGCCATTCAGTGGAGTCACTGTTTTTTATGCAAAGACATTCAATTAAATAAGCTAATATAGCGATACAGATTTGGCCTTGACATTTACTAATGCACTATTTGACAAACAATGATTTTCCAGTTATAAAGACATGATTCTTAGTGTTCATGGACAAGACTGAATATGTACAAAAGGGATGTCTGTAGTGCCTGTTCTGTATATTGGTGTTATTAACTGTTTTATCAACATACAAGATGGTATCTATAATGCGCAAGAGTTATCTATGTTCAGAGTTTAAAATATGTCCTTATATTGCATGGGAAATGTTTACTTAAGTATATTTGCATGCATTACCAAAGAGTGGAAAAATATGAAATTTTTTTGAGTGTAAAAAAAAATCCTAATGAAATCAATGAATGTACTCATGATTCTTGTGAAGAATCATCTCCATCGCTATATGCTGATGTAGCGTCCCATAGTGTGGTCTGACTTTATACCCATTGACTTGGGTCGATTAGGCTTTGCTGATGTCACTGCCTCTTTAAATCCAGTACTTGGGTTTTACCTGTGATTATTGTCTGATAAAGATCTAGTCTTTCCCCCTCATGTCCAAAGTAATAAAGCTCCCATTTTCCAGACTTACTGTTCTGTGTTACTGAATGATATTTTTGTTTGGGCATGGGAACAATTTGGGCCTCATTTTAAATGGAATACCCTTTACGAAAGGCATGCGATTCTTCTGATTGTCTCTGTAAACTTTCTAAAGGGTCAAGCCCACTGTCTGTTCGTTTATGGTGAGATATCAAGAAACAGAATTTTTAAACAAACAAGCAAAACCACAAGACACAACTCACTCACTACATCATTACATCATACTCAAGAGAACAAAAAATCTCCCTCATTTTACCTGCTCCTGCATGCCTCCCAATTTGTTCCTTATGTGTGTTATCTACTACAGTATATAAAGAACACTTCTGATTTTGCGTAAAACATACAACAAAGTATATCTGAAACAAGGCAAGACAAAACTTCCCAATTGTAAACTAAAAGAAATGCGCTCTTTGTTTTAAAGAAAGCGCATGCAGCCTCTGGTCTTGGTTCTTTTGTATGCATGATCTGCTGTTGGGAACCCACAGCTATTACTCTTCACATCCACACCTATGACACTGCTGCAAGCTAACGGTCCTGTCTGCTTGTTTGGAGTAAAAATGTTTTTCTTTTGCTTTGAAGACATGACTATCCTTACCTTGGGCATTACCCTTTGTGTGGTTACTTTGGCCAGTCTTGGGGGCGCCTTAATTTTTGTTTTTAATAAATCATAAATCATGCAAAGTTTCCGGTGCTGGATTTAAAACATTCTTGCAAGCTTCAACGTGTAAAAATGTTATAATATGATGACTCTCTTTTGTACTAAATCTAGGGGGGGCAGTGAAACCCCAAGACCCACAACCTAAGAGTCAAGAACCTGCACCTGAGCCAGTCCCTGCCCAGGAGCCTGTGCCCAAAGCAGGCCCTACCCCAACTCTACCACCCACCACGCAGCAGCCCAAAGCTCAGGTTCAAGCAGCACCTGAACCCACTCCAGGGAAGCCAACGGAACTGCCCCCAAAACCCCAACCTCCCAAACCACTTCCCCCAAAGCCTGTGCCTCCAGTTCGGAGGAACTCCAAGCCTCAGATCCAACCCAAACCCCAGACCCCACCTCCCACCAAGGCCCAACCGAAAGTTCAACTGGGCGACACAATTCAGAATCCTGGGCAAACTCAGCCAGATCCAGTCCCTGCTCAAGAGCAATCCCCAGCCAAAGCTCCTGTTAAACCCCCTTCACCAGCTAAACCTCAGCTCCAGCCTAAACCAGTGCTCAGAGAGCAAGTCAAACCTGAAGTCCGAGCTCAGCCTACTGCTCCATCTGAAGCCCCTATTAGAGCAACTCCTTCCACTGCCCCCACCCCGGCTCCAGCCCCGGCCCAACCTACCCCAGCAAAACCCACCCAATCCCAGCCTCCTGTGGAGGAACAGCCTACAACCCAGCAGAAGTCCACCCATCCTCTGTTGAAGTAAGCATCTTTTCACTTAAAGATCATTTGGTGCAAGGCATGTCCATTTTAGCAGGAAATCGTAATTCCTGAAGGACCACTGTCCTGCAGAGTTTAAATCCAACTCTAATGAAAAACCCCTGAACCAATTAATCAAGGTCCCCAGACTTCCAAACTGACTGGAGCTACAATACAGTCTGCAGGACACTGGCCCTCTATAAGCAGGACAGGACACCCGACCTACATTAGGGTGCTTCTCCTGGAAAAGTGGGCTAAATCTCATACATGTATGCTATACAAAATCAGCATACTATGCTGGTCTTGGTAATTATTACCTTATAAAGTAAGTAAATATGCCTAAGCTGAAGAAACCATGCAAATCCATTCTCTTTGACGATATTTTCAGTGTATCGTGATTTGGTACTCACTAATCCAGTGGTTTTAAATCCTGATCCTTGCGACCCCCCACTCTGCACATTTTGTATGTTTCTCTTATTCACTTCAAAGATGTATTCCATTAGTACACTGCAAAGTGGACATCACAAGATATTCTACAATGATTCCAGTTTGAAAGAAGCATATGTTTTCCATTCAAAGGGCAAAAAAATGTGTGAGGCGTTACTACCTAATTACAGTTAAATAACCCTTCACACCTTCTGTAGCCAGTTTTGTCTGTGTGTGAAGATGCTGCAGGCAGTGGTGTAGCACAAGTGATGTAAACATCATCTGATTACCCGTGTGCAGGGCATAGAAAGCAGTGCACACCGTGTAGGGACCGTGTCAATCGGAACACAGTTCACACAGAGTGGGAGGATGTGAGAACTAAAATTATAGTGTTAGTTTACTCAAAAATTAAAATTCTGTCATTAATTACTCACCGTCATGTTGTTCTAAACCTATAAGCCCCTGTTCATCTTCGGAACACAAATTGAGATATTTTTGATAATATTAGAGAGCTCTCTGCGATGTTAGGGGAATACTTTTTTGTGCAAATAAAAACAAAAATAACATCATTTACTCTTGATGATGTCTTCCTCCATTTTAGAGAGTATCTCAACGCACCGCATACAGTAATATTCCTTAAATTAGCGGAAGACGTAAGTCTTTCTTTTTTGCGCAAAAAACTATTCTCCTAGCATCGCAAAACTGAAGTCGATCCATTGATGTAACATGGACTATATTACTGGTGATGTTACTACGTTTCAGGATCCGGGATCATTTCAGTTGTGTTGCTATCTATGGAGGGACAGATAGCTCTCTGATATCATCAAAAATATATTTTTCATGAAGATGAATAAAGGTCTTACAGGTTTGGATTGACACAAGGGTGAGTAATTAATGACAGAATTTTCATTTTGGGGGCAAACTAACCACTTAAGAACCACTACACTAATTGTAACGTAGCCTAGTATATAGAACGGACAGTATGTGAATTGGAATGCAGTTCTAACTTCCTGCAGGGTTCGGCTCTGCTATACCAAACCTTTTCCAATGAAAACGAATCCTGTGATTGGCCTGGTTCAGAGGTGCAAACTCTGCAGGAAGTTACATCTCCATGAGTGGCATTAAGCTCTTCTGCCTTCAACACCTTACTCTTGTGTTCACCGAAGTTCCAGTACATGACTACCAGCAATCACATACTGTAACTTGAAAGACCATCTAAATGTGCCTTCTGCTTTTCCCACTGTTTTGCAGCAAATCCCAGTCCTTGACCAATGCCTTCAACGCCTTTGGCGAGACTTTCCGCTCCAGCAACGAGGATGAAGCTAAGGCGGAGACCATTCGAAACTTGCGAAAGTCTTTTGCAAGCCTGTTCTCTGACTAATGACAAAACCCCGCAGCCGAAGGGTGGCCAGGCTCTTGAGTGACAGATATGCATCCTGGTCTGAGGTTAATTCCATGTAGCTGTGTACATTTAACCCCTCCTCCCAACTCTGCTGTAATTATCCGAGTGTTAATTGAGAAGGTTAGAGTGATGTACAGTGATTGTTCTCGCGAGATGTTGGTGTTTACATTTATTGAGTCGCTCTGCCCCGAAACACTGGGATTTATATGAGGAGGGGATGGCTCTTAAACGATCAGTTACAGGAGGCTGGAGTATGCTGAATTCGTCTATAGCCCCTCGATGTTGTAGCTGTATCGTAGTAGTGTGTTTTCTTTACCCAGCGACAAATATTTGTGACTAGTTTCCCTTGTTTATCCCTGTAGTGTATGTGTGTGTGTGTGTGTGTGTGTGTTTAACTACTTGATGTGTTGTTAGCGTTAGCCAGTAAGACATTAGTTCAACAATACCTCTGAATCTTTCTAAAAGCACTTCCCTCTTCAAGTTTCCTACAGTAATCAATGCTTGGACTGGTCGGTTTCAGTGCAGTGGTGGGATTTCAGTGGAAAGCCTGGTGTTTTAGCGACATAGCTTGCATCCAGCACTTATCAACCTGTCAAGATATTCATGAGTGCCATGTTTATAGTATCTCTGCATATTGTATTGTACTGTACGTTTAACATCTCAGGAGTTTAATTTGAATATGTGTTTATTCCGGCGTCACACTGTTCATGTTGTGTTTTCTTTGTGCACAGTATTATTGCTTTGCATGACCCGGTGATAATTGTTTTCTCTGTACAAGTGTCAATAAACATGTGGCGCATCATTCCACTGACATAGTGTACCGGCGTGCTCTGTGCTCCGTTTGCAGTCTGCCCATTATATGTACATTCAGCTGAAGCATCAAGTGGCCACACGTACTGTTGTGCATGTATCTGTAACCTTTTTTGCAGTATTTGTTTGTTTCTTCAGATTTTGAGAACCAGAGGACCCGGTCAGTAAGCGCAAACACCAATGCCCTGGTCATTTGGTTTATTATTTAAGGTTATTATGATGTATTTTTCATGTGCTTTGTGATGAATAAATCTTTAATCTCGTCTGAGAGATAGTAAAATTGATCAGTTCTGTTCATGAAGCTGAGAGAATATACACTACCAGAAGATGGCAGTAGAGGACTAATGTTTTTGCTAACTGTTCGTGGTTAAATGGTTAATGGTTGGCTCAGCATATCCCATAAAGAAAACCAAACCAAATATGAGTGAGGGGTGTACACCCTGAACTACTTTAGTTGAAACTCATTAGCACTCATTTGACACAAAAAAATCAAGAGCTACACAGGTCTGATGATGTTGTAAATCTACACTGCCATAAAAACAAAGGTCTTCAAAACTATTACTTTCAATGATATTTTAAATGGAGTATGTGGAAAGGTTAATATCAGTACAGTACCTGTGACTTAGCTCTGTGAGGACAGCCTAACCTCCTTTTTTCTCTCATGGTTTTGTCCAGTCATATGATTGATGATGTTGGAGTCTCATTACCTCAAACCTCTTTCCACATCTGATCATGTGAAACAATATTCTTTAACTTCAATTTATTGTTATAGCCATTGCAGTGGATTTCAGGAGGCAGGTTCTATTAAGACACGACCTGATGTTGTTGTAATGGCAGTTGCAAACAAATATGATTTGGGTTCAAGCTGAACGCATTGTGCTTCTTCGTGCTCTTCCACGACAGCATAAAGTATTATTTAATATCTCACTTCTATGCGCATTTCTCGTGATCTCACCGGGTGCTGACAGCAGGTAGTGAAATCGGTAGTGCATGCTTACGTAAACTTGGCGTACCTAATGCAGTTATTTTGGCACAGATTTCTTTGGCTCTTCCGCATTGCTCCATGTGTTCCAAAGGTGTTCCTGATGGGAGGAGAAACAGACTGGAAGTGTCTCAAACCACGTCGAGCTGTCTAACTAGACTCTAATGGAATTTTAGCCATTCTCTTTTATTATTATTATTATTATTATTATTATTTTATAATGTATTTATAAATAGTAAAAACAAAAAAAAATAGTTTAAAGCGTTTTGATTAAAACGTTTGGCTTTGATTTGACATGTTTTAGAATCACTTTGGCCAACATAGCATACATGCTGCATCTTTACACAATATTCCATAATATTTTCAACCCTTAGTCCCATTTAGAAAAGATTTTTACCACCGTGTGGAATTACTTGATCATGCAGGCTAGGCTATAAATATATAATATATACGCATCGAATCTGTATGCAGCATATTTCTGTAGTCTCTTGAACTGTTTAGAGTTAGAGAGTGTGTGCTTGAGAGAGTAAGAGAAAGCGCGCGCGCATATAATCTCCTAAAATAAACGCTGCCTAGGTAGGCAGCTCGCTAGTATTTGAGACAGCGCCACTGCTGTAGGCTGCCTCGCGCATCTCTGCGCCTCAAGCCCTGGCTCCTGTATCTATAACTCACATCGAGCTGAACCTGTGGAGCTACAGCAGGACAACTCCTGCAACTCTCACACTCAACAGCGCACACGCCAGGAGGAACTATCCTTAGCGTCACACAACACCTTCAAGAGACCCCTACAGGTCAGTGCACTTCAAGACCACCTCTAGTGAGCAGCAGGTGAATACTGAAGAAGAGAACGGTTCTTTACTGTGTCTGCTAACTTACATATATGCTGCACAGCCGTTTCAATATCAAAAAGCCATCATTCACTTCGGGTAAGTGTGAACAAGCAGCTTACGACACTACAGTATACTGCTATACCTGCTTAAAATGAACATTTTAGAAGAATTCTGCCAACAAGTGTGTGTGTGTTTAATAGCTGAGATAAGTGTGATAGGCTTTAGTAGATCTCAATAGTAAGCAACATCATTTAAGAAAGTTTGGAGTTTTGCATAGCTGTGCTTCATTGAGTAGAGATTTGACCTGGTGTGTAGAAATCTGTGAAATCTGCATCTTATATTTTAGATTACACCAAAAATCATCTGTCTGGGTTTCTTTAGTGGAAAGCGTTGGACTGCTATAGTGAAGAAGGTACAGTTAACACCGATTATTACAGAGGCCTCAGAATATCTGGAAGTTTTGGCTACACTGTTTCAATGTCATTCAACATATTAAAAAAAACAGTTTGATATATTTAAATTAATAAAACGATAGAGGTTGTTTTTTCTCCTTAGTGGAACATATTGCTAGTTCATGAGTTCCTCTACATTTGTGGTTCCTCTGGTGGGACACCTTTGTGAAAGTACTACAAACAGCCACTAAAACACCGCAGAAAATCCAGCTAATTTTTACAGCCACCAAAAATTCACAGAAAAATAAAATGAGCTTTTTCTCCTTCAGAATTAAAGAACAGATGTTATTTAACGTGATATCTAAATACTAAATACTTTCTGTGTTCTGCTTAGGTCAACGTTTTCTTTAACTTTATTATAAACAGACCTCTACAGAGATTCGATTTTTCAGTAATCACAGCACAAACCGTATTTAGGCTGAGATTCAGATTTTTACAACTTAACTTTTAACTTAACCTTATTGTTTAACTAAACATTCTGTGTCAAATTTACTAAAATACTTATATAATAAAATGTGCCACTCGTTAGATGTCTAAAATGGATTTAAAGCATTGTTACGATAACATTTAAATAGATGAACTAATCTGATGTCTTTAGTATTCTTAGGACAGAAACACAATAATATTCTGACATTTGGTAATGTAAAACTGGATTTTTTGTTGTTGTTGGTTTGTTTTTTGATTTGTTTGTTGGTGTTGCACAACATGAATTTGAACTGAAACATATTGTGCAGTGGACTGTGTGT
This sequence comes from Enteromius unitaeniatus, assembly GCA_032359435.1. Lineage (NCBI taxonomy): Eukaryota > Metazoa > Chordata > Actinopteri > Cypriniformes > Cyprinidae > Enteromius > Enteromius unitaeniatus. The sequence continues at coordinate 1,298,881 of JAUMHI010000052.1, forward strand.
GTTATCACTCTACAGCATAAAGACGGCTGACATCTATTAGCAGAGGTTTCATCATATTCTAATGCATCCACAAAAGTAGCATATCCATTAAAAAAAACTTTGCCAACGTAAGCATTCTTTAATTCAAGAACTTAAGTCAGATTCTTGTGACGGTCACGAACAGCGACTAACGCACATTGTCTGGCCTGCTGTTATTTATGGAAATCAAAGAACCTTATGACATTTGTGATGCGTTGCACTAATTGCGAAATTAATATGAAAGAGAGGTCAGTAAATATCTAATTCTGCTTTACCAGTAATTCTGAGGTCAGCTTTGTCATTCGGCTCAGAATTTTGCATAGCAAGTAGTAAAAAGTGGGAGGGTGAGAAGAAAACACACAAAAAGACCAAAAAAAAGCTGAAACTGAAAACCGAAAATCTTCACTTGAAGAGGTCTGCCTGTAATTGTTGTGTGTTTTATTGCAATGTGCACATTCATGTACAGTGTGTGTGTGTGTTTACATGTACGGTGGAGTGAATTTTCCATTACAAACCGTATCGTCAGAATGATGTATATGCTT
>JAUMHI010000052.1:1299540-1312863 GCA_032359435.1 Enteromius unitaeniatus
GTGTGTGTGTGTGTTTACATGTACGGTGGAGTGAATTTTCCATTACAAACCGTATCGTCAGAATGATGTATATGCTTTGAAAAATGAACATGAATTCAACATGTTCTCCAGCATGGTTTACACACAACAAGCCAGAAAATTGGAGAAGTCGCCTAGAAATCAAACGGTTTCCTTGAGAGATTTTGGTTTTACATGTTTTATTTTTTTCTTCAGTTGATTTACTATTATATATACATATGTATTTATCCTGTATTTTCAACGTGGTTTCAAGCTTTAGCATGAACGTACAGTATAGAGTGAAACAAACAGCCGTGTGAGGTCTGACCTGTTATATAACCCAATTGCACTGGGGTGGACTTCACCCTGTTGTCATAAACGAAAGGTGTGGAAATCGCAGCAGAATCCCTCTTTACGCTGATTTTTTTAATGCTCAAACTGCTCCTCGTCATTCTGTGCTGCTGACAGGTTCTTGCACTTTGCTCATAGTTTTGGTGCACCTTAAAACACTGAGGCCGGAGCGTGTTTTCAGTGTAAGCTCAGTACATTGTGTGTGTGCATTTACAGGAGTGGCTGTTTGGTTTGAGCGTAAAGATGATGGATTGCATCTCTTTTGAAATGGCCCAGATATGTTTTAGTGCGTTATCTTGCACGTGTTCGCACACAGATTGCAGGATTATACAGAAGCATTGACTTCATTAGCCGCACCTTATCCTTCGCTTTGCGTTTCAGTGGGCTGGAACTTCAGCTCCAAGAACCAGTTATGGCACCACTGCATGAGCGAAGGAGGCATATACATCCCTGGGCTGTATACGGTGTGAAGTGAAGTGTCAGCTGAAATGAGGGGAACACCGAAGTTAATTTCTCAATGCTTTTTGCTTACAATCGTTTCGACAGTCCACTTCAGACACTCTACTGAATTTAATAAGCAACTTTAGCTCTACGCGCAAACTAACTCTTACTATTAGTGTTAGGGTTGGTACTTGCAAAGTTACTCAAAAGCAGTCGAATGTTTTTGGTTTTTGTTTTTTTTAACCAGGTTAACAACTCATTGAGATGAAAAATCTCTTTTGCAAGAGTGACCTGGCCAAGAAAGCAGTAACATATATAACAACATATAGAAGTTTACATCACAACGCAGATCAAAAATCACAACAACAATGATTTGTAGATTATTCCAAGCCAAAGTGTAGCTTTATATGTTGATCACTTGAACGTAGTTTGTAGCATAACTTTGATTTAGAGGAGCTCGGAGACAAATAAGATGAAGCAAGACCACAAGTAGATTTATAAATAAAACTATACCAATTATAACTTCAAGAAAATAAACAACGATGGTAACTCAGCCTTCTCATTAATGATGTGTTTGATAACTTCAACCAGTACTGTACTATAAAAAACAGAATCAAGATTTTTTTAGATAATATCCTAGGGCATTTATATACAGTATATCACCATAATCCAAGAGTGGTAAGAATGTAGCAGAGACCAAATATTTCCTTGCTTTAAAAAAAATATATAGATCAATTTCTATAGTAAAACCGCAATTTATCAATAAGAAGTAACTAACTATCAAATAGGATGCCCAGATACTTATAACTTTTTTCCCCTGGAAAGATGTAATGTCCGGAAGATTACTTTGTATGAGGTTATCACATAAATTATATATATAAAAGGAAAATAAAATAGGTCCCAGAACACACCCTTGAGGGACACCTTTGGAAAGTGACGAAGTAGATGAAGTACTACCTTTTAAAAGCACCTGATGTGTTCTCACGATAACTGGCAAACTACTTAATAACATTTTCAGAGACCAACAATAGAAAGTGTATTTAGCAGTAGGCCGTGATCAACTGTGTCAAAAGCCTTTGACAGGTCAAGAAAAAGCCATTTTTTTACAATCTGGTAAATGCAGAACATTGTCATACGTAAGTCACATTAACTCATTGAAGTCTTTGGTAAATACATTTTTTTATGTTCTTTATCTTAAACCGTTTAATCCGATGGAGACATATTTTCATAGATTGTGTGCAAAACTGCCTTCATCGAATGAATTGCTGTGTGAAGCGTGTGTGCTGAAGTGAATTTTGGTTTGTGGTTTTGTCAACGCTTCACACAGAAATCCGTTCTGCTCGTGTGTGTGTGTGTCATGAATGTGAGTATACATTCTTATCTCCTGCTTTTACGGTGCTTAATTACAATGTTGCAATGATGCAAATGTTACAATGTCCATAAAAAAGCGTGCGATATGAAGCTGAGCACTTAGGGTGAAGTCCAGAAGCCCCTGCGATGTTCTCGTATCAAAGACTGTAATTCATGCTGAAGGTTTGATGTCAGCAAGACATTAAACATCCAGCTCCAGAGGATTTTGGGAACGCGCTCCGGGTCGCTTCCCAAAGCTCCATCACAGTAGCGCCGTCGCTGCATGTTTTTAGTCATGATGTGACCAAAACTAAACCTCTCCCCCCTTTCCTGTCCACATCGAGGAACAGGGAAGACCCTTCCTCTGATTTCACGGGATCTGTAGCCCGAGTGCGTTGCAAAGGCCTTGACAGAGAGCATGTTCCTTCCTTATCCGTTTAGGAAGCTCCGCAAAACCCTCCGGAGAGCCATTTACCGTTAACTCATTCCTATTAAAAGTAATTGGGAGAAAGTTCATGTCCTTAGATGTTGTGTAAGTCGAAAGAAGCTTCACAATTTAGCTTCGCTTTTGCTCAAGTCCCTTGTGAATGCTTGGCTTTAACATCAGAACAGATTGTTTGTCCCTTACTCAAATGTCCCATTTCGAGATGAATCTCCAGATGAATCATAGTTTGAATATACTGAAATGGGTAGTAGTTCAAGTTGGATCTTGTGTGTGTATGTATATACTGTATATAGACTGATAGATATAGAACTAATAGATATGATTGCTATTACCTACTAATTGATTACTAACTTCAAGCTTTAAATCAAACCTTTTTAAAAGGTTGTCTGAAGTGTTACATTTTAATATACAAATGAGATATCGAATTAAAAGTGCAACATTAGATTAAAAAATCTGAATACTGGATGAAGCCATGTTCAAAATTGTTGTTCCATTTTGGTAACATTTTAGATTTCTCTATCTGTCACTAGAATCAGAATACATAGATACATACATATACATATTTAACCCTTCAGAAGATATATAGGAATAACAGTTTAGTGTGTGTATATGAAGTGGAGTTTTCTTATCTTGGAAAGTGGCCTTTCCACACGTGAACAGCCTAATTTTACTTTTGCCTCTGTGTGTCCGTTTATTAGAAGCCGCGCTGGTCTCTTACGCTCTTCTGTGAAGAGAAGTGGAACCAGCAGAGTTCTGAGTGAGAATGAAGCAACAGGAAGTCATCTGGCTAGCCTTACACCTCATAGCAGGACCACATGATACTTAGCTGTCTGCACTTTTGCTGAGGCCGTGAAGTGTCAAAACCAGCCAAAAAAAAAAACTTCAGTTCCTGTTCAATTTAATATAACCACAGAAATAGCCACTTGCCTGCCCATTCGCTTAAGTCAAAAGTTCAGTCTACTTTATCGACTCAATCATTGATCTGGACCTCAGGAGAAGCTCCCGGCTCCGGAGGGTGAGCTATAGCTTTTTGCATGCTGTCGTGGGTTTTTTCAACATGTCTTGTTTTAGATAAAATGTTTGTTCCTTTTATAACTGTGAATTGAAACTTATCAGATTGTCTGGACAGATATCAACCAGAGTGTTGAGATAGCTAAAAGATTTCATAATTACATTACAGGCCAGTGTTTCACAGCAGTTTTTGTCAATCAAAATAAACAAGTCTTTCAAAAAAAATTAGGGAATGATGAAGCATTGCATAAAAATGGATGGTTTATCCAAAAAAAAGGATGCTCAGTCATCATTTATTCAGAGAGAGATTCAGAAGAATGTTGATATAATGTTAAAAAATATAATATGTATATATAAAATAAGGCGTGTGTTGATTTCAAGAAATGTTTTGTATTGGTGCCTCTGGAGCGCAGAAGCAGTCCTCAGCAGCACAGGTACTGTATGTTTGTAGCAATAGACAACAATGCATTGAATGGATCAGTTTTTTCTTTTATGACAATATTAAATATTACATTCCATGAAGATATTTTGTAAATATCCTACTGTAAATATATCAAAACATCATTTTTGATAGTAATACACACTTCTAAGAAATTCATTTGGCCAACTTTAAAGGAGATTCTCTCAATATTTCGATTTTATTACACCCTCAGATTCCAGATTTATTAATAGTTGTATCTCAGTTAAATATTGTCCTCTCCTAACAAACCAGACATCAGTGAATAGCTTGTTTATTTAATTATGTGTATACATTTCTCTAATAAATATTTCTATTCAATCTTTGCAAGTGTTTAATCCATATTTTTGAATTGGACTTTTTTTAGTCGTGTATAAAACCATCTTGGTTACTGCTTACTTTTATTGTATGAAGAAAAAAAACAACTGATAATGTAATTTGTTAAATGACTAACTGTACGCCTTTCTTTCTTCTGTGTAACATGTGAATGTTTTGATAATAACGTAGTTTTAGGAGAAGCGCGGCACGAATTAATCACAGCTGGCTCCGCATTACCTAATCAATCACCTCGTTAGCAATCGCCAATAACTATCTTCCTCCTTACTATATATAAACCAGTTTCCATTTCATTCACATCTCGCTCTCATGCACCCTCCACCTCCACTTCTCCTCCTAAGTCCACGTCTTCCTCCGGGGGGCATGCGGAGATCGTGCTGGACTCGAACCACTAAACCCCGCTTAGGGTTCAAGACGCTAGGGTTTGGAGTCTGCCGATTCTCCCGGCTCGCTCCCTGGACAGCACGCCAAATTTGCTTTATTCATTTACTAATGAGTTAGCGCGAACTTGTGAAAACAGAAAAGCACATAAAAACAAATGCTGGGTTATATACAACACTGTGCTGGGTAAACTATGGACAAACCCAGCAATTGGGTTATTTTGCTCAGCTAAATGTTTAACCCAACCTTCCGGGTAGTAACCCCAACCGCTGAGTCAAAATAACCCAATTGCTGGGTTTGTCCATATTTTACCCAGCACAGGGTTGTATTTATTCCTGCATTTGTTTTTGTTTTTTTTATGTGCTTTTCTGTTACGTTACACAGAAGAAAGAAAGGCATACAGTTTAGTCATTTACTGAATTACATTTTGTTTTCACTCTAACTGCTGGGTAAACTGTGGACAAACCCAGTGGGTTACTACCCAGAAGGTTGGTTTAAACATTTATAATTTATTCACAATAGTTTAGGTTTCGAAAAAGAGCGTGGGTGGTATATATCGTAAATACTAATCACTTGTAATTAACTGCTTTCCATTCTTATGCCCAAAAAGCACTGTGAAAAAACCCCTGGTGAGCTCATTTTTGAACACGTCAGAAAAATAAATCAGGGTTCACTCGTGCCATGGTTGAGGGATTTATGCCAGCCTGCTTAAAATGTGGTCAGAAATGTGTATGACGCATCAAAGTGGCACATGCATGCTGCGCAAAATCAGTACCAGCCGAGTGGGCGGCCAGACAACTCTATTGTCTCGTAGAGACTCATAGCGAGAGGGCAGAGGTCAGACTTCAGTATGGAGGCAGCTTTAGCTGAGCGCTGAGGTCAGGAAGTCAAATGTTTCTGTATCTTCTGCCCTCACTGACAAAGCTTTGAGGTCAGGCTGGGTACTCCCCTCCCCGGAGAGCGAGCCGCCCCCGACAAACTCCCCCGTTCTTCTTCTGAGGAAAGAGTTGCATCAGGTGATGGCAGATACGGTGACTTCTGCGAACAGCTCAGCCAGCAGCCCAAACTGACTTTACAAATGCATCTTCTGTTCTGCAGAAGGAAGAAACTTGCAGCTAAGTTGAACGTTCAAAATAGTCTTGTAGACACAATGTGCCAGGCATGTAGAATATAGAGAGTGACCGTTGCTGAGGGCTTCACAAGACATTGCATCAGAAATTGCTCGTGAATGTCTAGAGAATGACTAGAAAGACCGTACTAGAAATTTCTCTAAATGTGACCAGTTATAAGTGCACTGTAAAAAAACTGTCATAATTACTAATTCAACAGTAAAAAATACGGTAACGTTGAAGGTTTTATGGTTTTAAGTGAAATTTACAATTAAATACTGTAATTTCATTAACTGATATAATGTTAATATACCAATCTATTAAAGCACTGAAATCTGTTTTGTATCTTAGAAATAAGCAGCTAATGCAGTGTTGATGAGAACGTCACATGATGAACCAAAGCCAATCACAAGCAGCTTTTAACTACGAACATGTATAGAAGGAGCTCAGAGTCATTCACACAGACACTAAACACCATCATGATCTGACTCATTAAACATTAATTAAACAGCATTACATGTAACATACAACCCTAATAAACATCACTGATAAGAAAACACTAAGAAGAAACAGAGTTAATTCAAAGAAAAAACATAAAACAAGTTCATGATGCAATGGTTATTCTGGGTCAGTTTACGTTTTTTCCCTGAAAATTTTACAGGAATTCACCATTAATTATTTAACAGGTTTTTACCGTAGCATTTTCGTGTTTGTTTTTACCGTTAAAATCACAGTAATTTTTTACATGATAGCACAGGTATATTTGTAATGATTTTTCTTTCTTTTATGGCAAAAATCAATAGGATATTAAGTAAATATTATTTCTATTAAGTTAATACATTTACTATTGTAAATATGTTAAAGTGTATTAATTTGGACAGCTTTAAAGGAGATTTTCCTCAATATATAGATTTCTTTTGCACACTCAGATTATGGTAGATTTATCTCTCTTGGCTCAATATCATCCTAACTAACTACACATCAATGGAAAGATGATTTATTTAGCTTTCAGATGATGTATAAATCTCAGTTTCAAAAAACTGACCCATATTGTGCTCAAGGGTCACAAATGCAGTCCAGTATTCTGTATTTTATATTAACTTTAAAATAAAAAAAAAGTGTAGTGCACACTTCTACGGTTCTTTCTGCCGCTTTTAACTGAGTAGGGGAAAAAACTGTAGAAAAGGTTCCCTAAGATCATCTTAGAGAAAGACAAAATAGCTGAAGGTCATATGTTTTATCAAAAGCCATTTTGTCCCACATCAAACATCGGTTGAGTCTGGAGAGATGCCTATTACAAGAACCTGAGAAAATAAGAGTTGCGCCCTTTTATCAGATTTAGAGAAGCGTTATCATTCGTAGAATCGCCATTGGGAATCTTTCAAGGAAACAGAAGTCGTTTCTGTCTGAGGTAGAGTCCCTCCGTCAGTCTGAGCCTGAATGCGGACAAGCAGGTTCTTCTTGTACAAGCTTTTAACGTCGACTGCCTTTTTTTTCAGTGCAGTGCCAAGGTTCTGTAGCATAAAGCAATTAAAACAATCACACGTGTACCTACAGACCAAACTTTAGGTGAACTTTCATTTTTCCCCGGACTTTCTAGGAGAGCGAGCTCTAATGGTTTGAATCTTTAAACTTGAAGAAAGCATTATTTTTGTGGGGCTCTTTTTTGCTTGGTTCATGTGAAAACATTGTGGCCGTTTTCTCCTTCGACTTGGCATTTGTTTGATGTTCTTAGGAAATATCAGTGAAAAACATTACAGTCCTGTTGCAATAGTGTCCCTGTGGAAAGGATTTCACATAACAGACTGCCTCGCTTGATTTACCAAACATCAGCAGTGAAGTCTGCAGCACCTCAGTATAACAGCTCACCGCTAAATCATTTTAAAACACTGTCAGGGTCATGTTAATTAAACCGGACTTAAGTCTAACAAAGAGCTAACGGGGTGAAAAATCCACTCGTCTTTTTTTTTTTTTTTTTTTAAATATTAATTTCACAACGCCTCTGAATCCGTTGACAGGGCTAATGTCAACACTTTAGCCTAGGGACCAATTCTCACTGTTAACTAATTGCCTATTATTAACATATTGGATGTTTATTAGCAGATATTCTGCATGAGCATATTTTACCTCCCTTAAAAACTACCAGTTCAGAAATCAGTAGTTTATTAAAGCAAAAGTAATAGTTAATGGTTTGAAAGAGGTTTGACCATCTCTAGTTGTTTTAGGATCAAAAGCAGTAAATCAGATTTAGGGAGGCCGAGGCCATTTGCAGTGTTTGCTTTTGAGTTTTGTCTCAACTTCCACATTCACTGCATGATCAGACTTGGCAGAAGGATGCAGCTCTGAAATCTGTCCATTAGGGGCTGGTTCACGTGGTTTTTGTTGTCTTTTGTTAAGATACAGGGCATTAACTTGACAATTTGTCATGTATTGTTATGCTCCATTCGCACGTCATATCGGCACAAACAGTTTGGTCCAATAAACGTATGATGACTTGAGCGCCCCATTGTCCCCCAGAGTTATGTAATGAAGAGTCTGAGTGCTGGCTCACTGCGGTGTCTAAAATACAGGTTTGACCTTATATTTCGATGGGCTTGTGGTTAAAACCAAAATATCTCTAGGTTTGCAACCGCTTGAGTTAAAGGAGTAGAGAAGGAGAGTTTGTCTCAATAATCTAAGTTTCTTACAATGCTGTACGGCGGCTTTTGCCAACTAGAGCAAATGATGTTTACCGCATTTCAAAATGGGCATGTTATGAGCGGAAACTTTGCCTTTTACTAAGAATAGACAGATCGAGAAAAGCTCTTCTCCTTAATGACAAAACACAATTGGGAGTGGGGGGCAGTGGTGGGAATAAGGATGTGTCAGACCTGTCGGTATTTATAGAAAATCACTGGGAAGCATTCCAGGTATTTGGACCAATATACGTGTGTTCACGATTTTGTCCTTCAGTGTTTAGCGTGCATTGAAAGCTGCTGTTCCAGTCTGGCGATGAAAGATTTTTGGGTGGGAAAACTTTTTAACATTTAAACCCCTCTGTGTCATCCGGACAAGACCAGAGCTGTTTAATCTATGTAAATTATAGGTTTTATCCCTGAAAAGGGCACTTAGTTCTGGAGGGCGGAATAGTGGAGAAGCGAGCGTATATATCGCAAAATCTCTTCTGTGTGGTTTTACTCAACCAGAGACCTTGCTTACATCGAAATCTGCTCAGGGTGGATAGAGGACACAGTTTGTCATTGATGGGTTAACCGTGTTAGACTTTGGTTTATTATCAACTACAATCTTTTTCTGTGGCACCCGTGTGTTCTGCACACATTTATTTAGCATATCTGCTCCTCTCTGAAGCATTTTCAAAAATCTGTGAAACTTTCAGATTTCTGAGGTTTCATAACCTCGTTTCAGGCAACATAAAGAAACGAGTCCCTCGCTCTAAACCATCGGTTTTACTAGCAGGTGACTGTTTAAACATTACGATACACCGCCCTGCAAGGGATAGGCCCTGCGATGTGCTTCAGTGACCATCTCTCACTTTTACCTGCCCAGAGTCAAATCCAGTCAGTGTAATGAATAAAGACCAGCAAAACAGGGGTCATAACAGAGAGCCCACACCACACTGCCTCAGTTTCTGCATCTATCATATCATATATGGTGTGCACCTGGAGCATTTATGCATCGTCTGAAATGGTTGGATAAATAATCTTTCCATTGATGTATGGTTTGTGAGGATAGGACAGAGATGTATTAGAAAATCTGGAATCTGAGGGTGCAAAATGAAGTTTTGATATATTTACATGGGGAAATAAATACTAAATATCTTCATGGATCATGATCTTTATGTACTTAATATTTGAATGATTTTTGGCATATTAATGTATATTGGTTTTTTTTATGATTTCTGCTGCTGTGCTCCAGAGACACATTTATATAAATATTTGCATATTTAAAGGCAGAATGTATTATTTCTGCTAAAGGAAGAGTGGCAGCAACCTCAACACAGGTTTTCACCAAGCAGCTTGGTTTTTAGTCATCGCCACAGTCAAGCGATGATGCTATTAAAGGATTTGAGAGGAAACGGCGAGCTGAGGTGTACGGCCGTTTTGAAAGCTCTCAGACTGATGCTCTCGGTGTGACGCTCGAACAAACAATATCTGAGGTGCTAATATTCATACTGATCTACTGCGATTGTTTACAGAACAGCAGAAACAGAATCATTGACTGTGTTTCAGTTTTCGTAGCTTCATTTATGGCTGATAGACTTAATTAAATGCTGATAGGAGCTGAAACTAGCAGTTTTTTTTCTTGCGGTTACATTTTTCTAGCAAACGCTGTCTGTACAGTCTAAATACGGTGGTGTGTTCACACCCTGAGCGTCTTGAAGACGCAGCGCGAGTGTTTTTACACCAGGGGCGGATCTCTTCTTCACGTTGACTTCTTATCTGCAGTGTTTTGACACTGAAAACTGCAGCTTCTTACGCTTTTGGAGGCCTTTGGCCTGATTTGTTTTCTCAGATGGCATTCAGAGGTTTCACATGTTCATATCCTATTAAAGTGTGCATAAATGTGCCAAATTGGCAGAGCTGTTAATTTCATTTGCTGTTCCTGGAAAGAAGACAGTATTTTCTATGTTCCTACTATGACTGTAAGTTTTGATTTGATGTTAATTGCATGTAACATGGGCCTAGATAAAATAAAGTTTTACCATTTTTTGTTATTTCATTACAGTTAAATGATTCATCTAATTGAAAGAGCTTTGTTTTGTTGATATACATTTGTATAGGTTGGTTCAATAATATTTTTGACTTAATTACAAATATATATATATATAATAGCCTACTTGAATAAAACAGCATTAGTGTAACTTTATTAATTATGAGAATTTACCATGGAGTTCCTTGACTTAAATGAATTACAGCGATCAGTTTCTGGACTTTTCTGATTACTAGCAGGTTTTATTTGACCTTGAACATTGTCCTGCTCCATCGCTGATGGATACATTCTTAAAAACATGTAATCATAACCATATAATCAAGCATAATCAGCACACCTACAGTACTAAAATAAATGTCTGCGTTTTAATTCGACAGTAACAAGATTTTCAGAACTGTCGTTAATTGCGCTGTAAACTCTCAACACATGAAAGAATGTGTCCTTGTTGCATGTATTTAAGTAATTATGGTAAATTATGCATAATTACAGGTGAAATCCAAACTACATATTGTTAATTAAAAATATTTATATTTATATTTGTGTAAGTACATAGCAATAAGGACACCATAAAAGAAAAACGCATTTTGTGATTTATTTTTTCTTTATTTTCTTTTATTGCTGTCAAATAATTAATCGTGATTAATCACATCCGAAACAAAAGTTTTTGCTTACATAATAATAATAGTAATAATGTGCTGTGATATTATGTGTATATAAAGACACACACAGTAATAAAACATGAAAAATAATGTAACAGTAATGAAAATATTTTCATATATTTACATATTTATATTCATATTTATATTATATGTGAATATTAATTTAAAATATAAACATAGTTTCTTAAATATATGCATGCATGTATATATATATATACAACACACACACACACACACACACACATATATTATTTAAACAAAAACATTTATTTTGGATGCGATTAATCATGATTAATTTTTGTATTTTTTTTTTTTTTATTTATTGTTTTGGTTTTTTGTGGATATAATTGAAACCAAGGTATTGCTTATAATAATAAAAATGAATTCTAGTAAATAGTAACCTGCATTGTAAGTGCTATTTGTACTTGATGTAAACCTTAAAAGTTTATACATATATATATAAAGGGTTAAGTTCAGTTTTTTTCAGTGTACCGGTCTGCTGTTTTGGACAAAGATTTGAACACAAAGCATGCTGTCTCTGAGGAGAGACTCAGTGTTGTTGTTCTTACTGGAGCACAGGTTTGTCCTGATTCTGTGGTGGCTCTGTCTTTGGCAGATATGGTGGACACGCAGACGTTTGCCTGGCCCATGGGATTCGGCCTGAGCGCTCTGGAACTGGACGAGCTGGACGACAGCTCCCACTCCATGGACATGAAGCCCTTCTCCACGCTGGACTACACCAGCATCTCAGGCATCGAGTACGAGCAGAGCACGGCGCAGAGCGAGGCTCCTCACATGATGGATCTGACACACATGTACAGCTACAGAGCGCAGGAGAACTACAGCATCTACAGAGCTCAGGAGAGCAGCTACACGGCCGAGGAGAACAGCTACAGAGCACAGCAGGCACAGAGTATGCTTCACACCTTACAGAGAGAGGACTCACACGTCACGCATGCTTTCCTTCAGCTGGGACATAGCCTCTACAAACACTAGTATTTTCACCAGGCAGCCTAAATGCGTTCATTTCCAAACATTCATTTAGCCATTAACTGTAATAATCCACTGATTTCTTGGATCTGATCTGATCGTTGTTCAGTCCGTCTGAATGAGGTGAAGAAACTCGGACAGACTCATTCCAGAAGAACTGTGGAGAACAAAAACTACAGAGCTGTTAAAATGCTGTAAAACAATGCTGTCAAAAAGAATGTCATCAATAGATTTTCTTTATCAGTTATCTTCTGTTCAATCAACATTTTTGTGTGAGCATGCTTTGCGTTTAAAGCCACTTTAAAAATAAAGGAGCTACAGGATGTCTGTCATCATTCCAGACAGACTGATGATGATCAGATCAGATAAAATGGTCATTGGATTATTAAGATCATTGGCAAAATGAATGTTTGATAACACTATATTTTACAGTTACACCTATTAGTCACTTATTAACATACATATTACTAAAATATTAGCTATTTATTAGTTCTAATTAAGCACATAGTAGTCTGTGTATATTATCTATTGTAAATTGTCTTGATATCCGTCATATATCCTCTTACACTGTATGTTTGCATAATGATGGACGTCCTTGTTGCATGTCTAGAAAGCATAACACCTACCGGAGTCAAATTCCTTGTATATGCAAGTATACTTGGCCAATAAAACTGATCTGATTCTGATGAGCTATTTATTAGTTCTAATTAAGCACATATGAATGCCATATTCTACTTGAGTTTATTCTACATATCTAATCCTACCCAATAACTAAACTACCAAACTAACTATTAATAAGCAGCAAATCAAGAATGTATTGAGGGTAGTTAATAGTTAACAAGTGTTACCTATTTTAAAGAGTAGGTAACAGTTTATTTTAAGGTGTCATAATACAGAGTAATACCTAATTAGGTACTTAGTAGCAGCCATTGTACTAATGTAATTATCTAAGTTATGGAGCAGCCGGTAATGATGTAGATGTAACAGATCTAACAGCTACTGTTACACACCGAGCCTGTTACACAGATACCTTACACTTAAGTACAATCCTGATACACTTTATTTTAAGTAGCTTATGTCTGTGTA
>JAUMHI010000052.1:1320421-1351314 GCA_032359435.1 Enteromius unitaeniatus
GGTAAAGGATCTACCTTTATTTCTGTACATTTACAATATTAACAAAATGTTGTGCTTTAAATAAAATAACAAGGAACAGAGGGTACGGTTTCTGCTGTCTCTGAACAGGAGCGCTTAAACCGAAACTCTCAGATATATATATATATATATATATATATATATATATGTTTCAATTATTACTTTAAAACGAAATTCGTTAATTGAACAAACTAGGTGCTATTGCTATAGTTTAAACCTCATGAAAGTGAATATAGCATGGTTTTATTTCGTTAATATTTCTTCTATGACATATCGTCTGATAAAGCGCTGTAAAATTGAAGGATGCAGGGAAAAATATCCGGGAATCATAACAGTAACCTGCAGAGGCACATTCAGTGTAAACATCCAATATTTTTAAGTATAATATCAAGCATGTTATTAAATGACAAACACACACACACACATATATATATATATATATATATATATATATAGAGCCTATATATACACACACACACGCTATTGTTCAAAAATTTGGGGTCAGTAAGATATTTTATGGTTTTTAAAGATATATCTTATGCTCATCAAGGCTGCATTTTGAATGGTATTGTGTATTGTGTATATATATATATATATATATATATATATAATGTTTTTAGAAAAAAAAATAACGTTATTAACTGGTATTTTTTTCTACAAAACGCATTGTTTAATGAGGAACACAAGAACAGAAACAATAAAATATAATTCTGCTCGGAGTGAACCGAATGGATTTTTTTTTTGTTTTTAAGCCCTGGTCCTAACACATATAATTTAATCACACACTCTTGGATATTTAGAGCCCATTCGTACCAAGAGCAATAGATGTACTGATAATTATTATTATCAACACCAGCAGACAGTATCCATCCAAAGATGTGAATTTAACCTATGGAGAGACCCCACAAAACATGGAAACACAACATGATCTTTGCCTCAGGGCTTAAAGGCAAAATGACACCTGTAACCTGTTTTTTTCTCTCTCTTTAATTCATTTTTACTATTATTTTTTTTTTTTAATTTTTTAAGGCTTTAATGTTCTCCTTTCCATTTAGATTTAAGCATTTTTTTTAACTTTCCATATTTTTTACATTTAAATATGTATGTGTAAATGTACAGTTTTCAGAGCTTTTTATGTGATATTTTAGTTTTAGTTTGTTGGTTTTTTTATTTAGTTTAGTTTTTTTCCTCAAGGCAGTGCTTTTAGTTATATTTACATTGATGGTTTTAGTCGGCGTGTTTGTTTTTCTGTTGTTGTTTCTGTTGGTATTTTTGTTTCTTTAATTCTTTAATTTCGTATTTTTCCGCTTGAAATCAACTGAAGATAATTATTTATATTTATGTTTACATGTATGGTTGCATTTTTGCTTCCTCTTTCTTCTTTATTCCCCCCCCCGCCTTTAATTCTTTCATTTCCTCTTTTGCCTTCTGTTTGAGCCTCTTATTCTGGGATCTGTCCCTGAAGGCTCTTGAGTTCCGCCGTGTCTGAGCGGCTCTGAGTGTACTGTGTTGGACTGCAGGTGTTAAGCTGTGCTCGGAGAGGTCAGTCAAGTTTAGTGTTATCGGCACACCAGGCTCCCATTGGCCTGCTCTGTTTTCTCCCTCTCTCTGCGGTGGTTGGTTGCCTGTGTCTTTATCAATGATTCATGAAAGCGTGGACAGGCAGCCACAAACATGCTGTGTCACTGGCTCTGGCCTCTGGCCAAGCGTACAGCGGGAGAAAAGGTAGTCCACATGCACTCGTTTACAGAAGGTGTGATAGTAATGCACACGTCACATCAATCAGCAAGTCCAGGCACATTCATGAAAGAGAGTGTTTACTTCCTACAGTACATGAGGAATATTGGAAAACTTCTGGCTGCGTGGTTTCACAAACGTCACACACCTTCACAAACACTCTCCATCCCCCAAGTCAAATAATGCTATCAGTCCCGATCAAAGGTTTCACTAAAGTGCTCCTGTGTGAAGAAGGGTCTACAGAATATCATCTCATGTGTTAGATTGAGGGCACGTTTTCATGTTTCCTGTCTGACTGGCCTGAAAACACGCCAGCGTTTACCAGCGGAAGACACTTAGAAATGTAGATTTCAGCAGCTTATTTTCAGCTTGGTTAGTTGTTTTTACGGCTGGTTATGTCCTTGTTTCTGTCGCCTTTGATCACGGCGGCCGTCCTAGATTCAGTGGAAATAGTCACAGCTTTCGTGAAAGTTGAGATTTCAGTGCACTGATTCATTTGCTGTTAGATTAGAAGCTGTGTAAATGTCATGTGATGATCATAAAGAATCGATACCAGGATAACATGCGGATCGTAATGAGTAACTAATAATGATAACATATTTCACATTGCTCTAAAGAGCGGTTCACTCAGAGATAATACTCCAAACTATTCCAAACACAGATGCCTTTCCATTGTGGGTTTATATTACATTATATTATAAACATTAGTTTGTCTGAAGACAACATTAACATTACCCACAGAAATTTGATTCAGTATTAAATAATGCATGTTTAAAAACAATATATAATAATAATTGTATATATAAATTCTGTTATCATAATTATAAAATAAAATAAAAATACTTTTACAAATAATATCATTATAATATAATACTAAACAGAAATGTTGTTGGGGGTTTTTTGTCTTTGGAAAAATAAATATTTTTGATTAATATTCCATTTTAATATTTTCATTTAAAGTCTAAACCAAAATGCCTGTACCAATCATTTAGGAATTTAGTGTTGTTTTCTGTGTGTGGGCTGTGAATAGAAGACTCTTTCAGTAATTATTAGATGTGAAACGAGGAAGCGTCTCTGATAGAGTAACATGAAGAGTCAGTTCTGTTGTCATTATCGTGACTGTGGTTTTGTCTATAATATCATAAGGACACTGAGTGAAGTGTGTGTCTCTGGAGCACTGCAGCAGTCCTCAGAGCACAGGATATCTGTAGAAATACACAACTATACACTGCATGGTAAAAAAAAACCCATAAGGATATTGAGTGAAGATCATGTTCCATGGAGATATTTTGTATATTTCCAGCCATACGCAAATATATTATAAAGCATTTTTATTAGTATGATGATTTTCTCAATATTGAGAGTGTATTTGCTCCCTCAGATTCCAGATTTTCAAATAATTATATCTCAGGCAAATATTGTCCTCTCCTAACAAACCAGACATCACTAGAAAGATGATTTATTAGGAGTATGTACAAAATCTCAGTTTCCAAAAATCGACGCTGGTTTTGTCCAGGGTCACACGTTATAAAATGTAGTAAATGTCTGAGATGATATCAGTAGGATTCAACCCGTACTAATTGGGTCAAAACAAATATATTTGATAAGATTTTGTGGTTCGGCCAGGCACTGTATTAAAGTCATGGAGGGCGGTTTGAAGCGGTCGTAATGACCTGCGCTAACATACTGATACACGGAAAACAAACTCCCACACAAGATCCCTGCAGACCCGGGACGCTCATGACGGATCTGGGACTTGGGGGTTTTCAACTGTGTGTTTGTTTGCTTTTTCCCAGCCATCCGTTTTGGTCGAATGCCCCAAGCCGAGAAGGAGAAGCTGCTGGCGGAGTTCTCCAGCGACGCAGACCACATGCACCCCGAGTCTGCAGATCTCCGAGCGCTGGCCAGGCATCTCTACGAGTCCTATCTCAAGTACTTCCCCCTGACCAAAGCCAAGGCCAGGGCCATACTGTCCGGGAAGACCAGCGACAGCGCGGTGAGTCTGACACCTGAAGCAGAAATTCAGGTTTCCACGCCATGCCCTCCATCTGTAGCTGATCAGAAAAAACAACATAGTTTCACTCTTAGATTGTTTCAAGAACATTCCTTAAAGTAGTAATCATTTACTGGTTATTATCCAATTTTTCTTGAAATAAATCATTTGTAAAAATCTACAGGTATCAGACTCTTTCTCTCAGTTTATATATACATATATATATATGTAAAGTGAGAATATATATATAAATATTAGTGCAAAATATATATATATATATATATATTAATGTGTGTGTGTGTGTATTTATTATTTATCTATAAATACACATCCATACAGTATGTGAAAATATTTACATGTATATACATTTATATATTTATATTATATTTTATGTTATACATAAATATATTTAATATAGAAACATAAAATTGTTCTTAAATAAACATATATATATATATTATTAAGCATATGTGTGTGTATTTATACACAAATAACAAATACACACAATCATTATGTAAACAAAAACTTATTTTGGATGCGATTCATGTGTTTATATCTAAACAAATAAAAACATTCGTAGAATGAAATTAATAGTTTTTTTTACTGGCAAAATCTCTCTATATTTTATATAAGTTATTACTTGGGCACTTGGGACACACTGAAAAATGTATGAATATCGCTGCTTCAGATAACAAAAGATATATTTCAACAAGAACAAATACACATTTCTTATCTTTGTGCTCCTATTGTCATATTTTACTCACAGGGTATGAACTGAGCACTAATGAAGGTCTAAACGAAGCCCCTGGGGCTCATATTGAACATTCCTGTACTGTTGACAGGAGAAATAAGTTCAAAACAAACATACCACGCAGAAAACGCCTGCATCGTGTGCCTCTAGAAGAGATATGAGCAAGGCTGTTATGCTGTTTTGACTAACAGAGCCAGTGATACCAAACATCTGCTCTCTGCTCAGCAGAAATATTTAGAAAGGCACAGACTGCAGAAAGAAAGGCCTGCACAAATATAAAAGCAGTCTATATCAGAAGCGTCTTCAGTCATGCCTGATCAGTTCCACATTCAGTGCTCGAGCGCTCATGCAGACGACTGGAAGGAAGCTGACAGAAAACGAAAGCTGAGCTCAGAGAAGGAATCATACCCAGAGACAGATTCTGTCTGCAGAGGACCTGGCAGATTGGCTTGATTTTGACGGCGTGAAATCAGGAAGTGCTTTTGTTCGGCTGTCATGATCACGAATGCAGAACTCTCATTAAATACAGAAATGATTGTCATTGAACAGTTCGAATCATTGTAGCTTTGTGTTTCTATTCTGAGTTCGTGCAAGTTGATATTTAGTCTAGAGCAACAGGGAGATCATGTTCACCTGATTTCTCTCAACAGCTTAGTCAATGCGTGAGAAACACAGGAAATGGTCTGCTGACCGATCCATGATGTCATACACTGATCTGTCTGTACTGCGCCTCTTTAAATCACACCTTGTGTTGCATCGCTGTCTATGGAGGGGCAGAGAGCTCTCTGATTTCATCAAATATATCCTCATTTGTGCTCAGAAGATGAATGAAGGTCTTATAAGAGTAGTGCTGTCAAAGGATTAATCGTGATCCAAAATAAATGTTTTCAATGTTTAGATCGTGCTGTGGATATGTAAATACAAACTAAATTAAAAATGGTTCTTTTCAGCCGTTCGTTATTCACGACACCAAGTCTCTGCTGGAGGGCGAGCAGATGATCAACTGCAGGCAGATGCCAGCTCAGGAGCTCCGGCGGACGGAGATGGGCATCATGCACGAGGTGGAGCTGCGCTTCTTCCACAGCTGTCAGTCACGCTCGGCCGAGGCCGTCAGCGAGGTCACCGAGTTCGCCAAGAGCATCCCCGGCTTCGTCAACCTGGACCTCAACGACCAGGTAACCCTGCTGAAGTACGGCGTCATCGAGGTGATTATCATCATGATGTCGCCGCTCATGAACAAGGACGGCACGCTCATCTCCTATGGCCAGATCTTCATGACCCGCGAGTTCCTCAAGAGCCTGCGCAAGCCCTTCTGTGAGATGATGGAGCCCAAGTTTGAGTTCTCCGTCAAGTTCAACACGCTGGAGCTGGACGACTGCGACATGGCTCTGTTCCTGGCCGTCATCATCCTGAGCGGAGGTGGGTCAGACTCGTGAGATCTCCCGTTGTAGTTTGAAATCAATCGTTGTTCCTTTAGCAGAGGAGTTTGTTCTAAGAAAACAATGTGTAAGATGACTAAGACGCTGTGATTTTTGAGCTCAGCTCTTGTGTTTCTCCTCCCTTAGATCGGCCGGGTCTGCTGAACGTCAAGCCCATCGAGGACCTGCAGGAGACGGTTCTTCACTCTCTGGAGCTGCAGCTGAAGATGAACCACCCCGACTCCCTGCAGCTGTTCGCTAAGGTCCTGCAGAAGATGACGGACCTGCGTCAGCTGGTGACCGATCACGTGCAGCTGATCCAGCTGCTGAAGGAGAGCGAGGTGGACTGGTGCTTGCACCCCCTGCTGCAGGAGATCATGAGAGACCTGTACTAGACTGATGCTGGATAAAGAGGGCAGGACCACTGTGAAAACGCTTCAGCAGCTGATTTAGCTTTCATAGCCTTACAGATAAAGCCATGGACATCAACGTGACACTCCTTCTTTCATTTCTGAAGATGACTTTCATTCAGCGCTCTGCAGAAGTCTGAGACCACCTCTAAATAAAGATTAAATGAGAGGAGATTTTTCCAGGTGACTATGCAAATATAAATACATTTTTATATATATATATATATATATATATATATATACTGTGTATTATTCACCGTGTTCAACTCCTTTACGAAGACTTTTTGGTGCATATTAAGTCATGAAGCATTTTCACATTAATATTTCATAAATAATATCATAAAAAATACTAGTATTAGTGCAGTCAAATTATTTATTGCATAGAAAATAAAAGTTCTTGTTTACGCAGTACACGTGTGTGTGCTGTGTGTATGTATCATGTGTAGATAAATTCACACACATGCATTTATATATTTCTGAAAGATATTATGTTTCTATATTAAATAGAATATAAATCATATGAATATAAATATGTACTGTATGTGTCTATGCATACACAGTAAATATACACAGTACACACATGTATATCTTAGGAAAACAGCATTTATTTTGGATGCAGTTAAGCGTAATGAGTTATTTGACAGCACTATACACATACTAGTTTAACATGGAGATGGTCTCTATTTTATATTTAAGAGCGTTTTATTAGAAAAGAATGTGAATGAGCTCAGGTCTCAGGCTTTTGGACGCTGTTTACCATGTTTGATTTTTGTCCATCACAGACAAACTATTCAGATTCACACAGTCTCTGAGAGGTCCACATGTATGTCCCCAACATTAGCTCAAACCAGCACACAGCACCAGAGATCCGTCTGAATGCGTTCCAGTTTCACTCGTATTTGTCACACAGCTTTATTTGCTTGTTCAACACTTTCTTAAGATTATTTTCCAAACATCTGCTCCTTTTTGCCTTAAATTCTGAATTGAAATATGTTGTCTTTTACATATACAGTATCAAGGGGGTTTTTGTTTCTCCTTTATTTTTCTCAGTCAGGAAGTCTTTTTCAAATCATTCGAAAGCCTTAATTTTTTTTACATTAATTTACAAAATGTATGTAAATACATTTTTAAAAGAAAGCATTTTTCATCGATCTGAAATGACATGTAAGCCGTTAAATGTCAGATGTATTTGAATATGTAAATAAATGTTAACTTCTGGATGGACTGTGTGGATTTTGATTGACATGTGATATGCTCAAGTCATCACACGGCTTTTCTGAAGCCGCCTACGCTGCTGTGTGTGTGTGTGTGTTTTAATGAATGTCTTCCCATTGAAGTCTCCAGCAGGCAGGGTGCGTGCGGCTCCGTAACACGCAAAGCTACTTTGAGTGCTTACATCATATTTTTATTGTGTGTGTGTGTGTCTGAACACACCCTGTAGTGATTGCAAAATCTGAACTTCACTGCACCCTGCAGCAGATGCATATCTTCTTTGACAAAATATCATTTCCAGCTGGACGGGACAGGAAGGTTTGGTGGAGCTCGGTGATAAATGAAGGAGCTTGAACACTCCAAGACTGGTGAAGGAGAAGTGGGAGACTGGCAGATGAGAGGCCTCGCTAGTTTCTGCTGATTGATGTGTCCATAACCTCTTTCGCAATCTGCTCTCGACAACATTTAGAACAAAACCAGCAAGTTTAATGCAAACGACTGTTTCTGACGATAAACCAAGCAGCTCGCTTCAAACCTCTTTTGTCTGCAAACCCTGCATTTATTCACTCAAATTATTCATTTGTTAAAGTTATGTAGTTGCATAAAATTGTTTTGACTACAGTTTTTACTTAAACGGCAACACTTTACAAGACGACCAGTAACACTTTTTAAGGTGTACTTACTATTATAATAACAATAAATGATGTATAGTCACATGCAAGCAACAATAAAGCAAACGCCAATCCTAACCTTTACCATATAGTATGTGCATGTGGTTAATAAATCTGTAACGAGGACACCTTGAAATAAAGTGTAACCAAAGTCCCCGTTAGCTATCATATTTACTCATTTAAAAATACCCAGGCCCAGGTGTATAATAAAGTGTAACCAAGTACAGAAATAACTATACTAGATCAGATTCATGTAAGTGTTTCCATGATGAACGCACACAGCTTCAGTGTTTGGTGTTCATCCAGCAATCGCACTTTTATATGAAGGATATGGAAAACAACTTTCAGAACGTGTGCTAAATGTACTTATTTCTTTGTTAGTTTTCCTCTTGCCATCATGGGAAAGCTCCAGCTTTTATAAACTGGTTTCCTCCTGAGGCCGGGATGAAGCAGCTCTATTTTGAAGATGATGATGATGATGATGATGTGTTTTTGTGCTGTGTCAGCATATCCTTTACTTTGTTACTATTAATCCTCCTGAGGCTGCGTCCTGCCAAGACCCTTCACAGACAATGCCAAGTCCTTTCAGAAAATAGATTTTGCTGCTTTAAGAATCTCTGTAGGAGAGCAGCCAAAGATAGCAGCGGGTTTGTGTGTTTGTGGAGAATCACTCACGAGTGTTTAATGTGGGAAGAGTGAAAGAATACACCTGCTGCACAGAAACAATACAGACAGCAAACAATGCCCCGATGAACACTTTCACAGAGAGAAGCCATTATTTTATTCACAACAGAATGTAGATCTCTGTTACAGTTAATCATGTTAGCTGTACTAGTTGCTGGACTCTTTTCTTAATGGGACCTCTTTGTTGCCTCCGTGACTTTCTTGAGACCTGTAGCAGGCTTTAAATTTGAAATGAGTTCATTTTAGTTGATAAAAGTGTAAATGTTGAAAAAAAAATATGATGTTCTCTATATTCTATTGGGAATAAAATATTGTCTCATGTGATTTGAAAGTCTTTTTATTTTATTCACATAAAAAAAACTGTCCGAACACTTCCAGAACTGTTTTTTAATGTTTGTCTTAGTGTCGTTTTATCCTTTTACGAGAATATTATCTATATTATATTATCCTAACAAACCAGACATCACTGGAAAACTCATTTACTCAGCTTTCAGGTGATCTATAAATCTCATTTTCAATGAGATGAATGGCTTTGTGAACCTGGGTCAAATTTCTACAAACATTACCAAAGTGAAGAGAAAGTTTTAGCTGGGTTATTCATTTTCATCTAAACAGAGCTGAGAAAAACTACTTACAAATTATCAACCGTTACTGATTCCATATTAGTAACACAATTCATGCAATGTTGAAACGCTTACTAAACATGAAAAAAAGAAGACAAAGAGAATTAGGGAGGATCAGAAAAAATAAAATACATCAAATAGGAGCGTTTTCTCAGTATTTCTGATGCGTATGAAATCTTTTACATAGCTGATTGATATATATATATATATATATATATATATATATATATCTGACTGACAGTGTTACCAGAGACCTCCCTTGCTGTCAGTGAGATCTGACTGAAGCTCTCTTCTCTGGATGTCAGTGGAGGTCTGTTGGTAGATCAGTGTCTGGACCGCTCTCAGAAGTGTGTGTGTGGTGCAGGAGTGGCACCGGGCCTGTTGAACAAAGGAGAGGATTTTTAAAGTTGAGTGTGAGCTTGTGAAACTCTTCCAGCCGGTCTCCTCTCCACCCACGAGCAGCGCTCCGTCACTCATCCTCACAGAAAACACTGCAAACAAAGACACTAAAGCTTCTCTGTCAGTGCTTTAGTCCTGTCCGAGGTGTGTGCAGAAGAACACGTATGAAAGCACCCGAAACACACCACTCAACCAATTCAGAACGGCGAGATATGTCATGTTCTTTTGTATAAAGAAGCCTCTCCTGCTCCCCAAGCCTGCATTTATTTAATCCAAAGTATAGCAAAAACTTTTGTTCAGAATTTAGAGAAACTGCTGTCTGTCTGAACATACTTCAAAATGTGTTCCTGTGAGGCTATTAGTCTACTGCTCACATATTTTTCAGGTTTCCTGATGAAGGGAAAGTTCAGTAGAGCACTATTCACTGTAAAAACAACATTATAAATGTCTTTATCATCAACTTAAAGATTCTTGCTAAATAAAAGTATTAATTTCTATATATATATTTCTTTAAAAAGTTGCTGGGTAGTGTATTTAGGCCTATATGCACTCTAATACGTGTGTGAATGATTGGTATTCAGAAATCATTATGGAATTGCTCAATTCTAGGGTAATGTTTGGTATATTTGTGTTTAGTGGCGTATCAATACCTAACACTCGACATAGCCTATATTTATATATAAAACTTCCTACTATATGCCTTAATTTTAAACGTTTACACTTTATATATGTGTTTAATACAACAATAAACTGGTCTGTCACAGCATTATTTGGGAAACGTTGCTCCCTACTGGCTCTTAAAACTAATTACAGGTACTATCATTTGATTAAGTGTGTGTGGGGACATCTGTTTATAATATGTTTCGTGGTTAAATTTGATTATTAGATATTATTCACATTGTTTGTTTAAATTTCAACTTTCACGCAAAAGCGTACTCTAGAAACACGGCGGAACTACGGATGGTGTTTTCCAAAGCGCCTCGGACGATGTTTGCTGCGACACCGCGGCTCACATGTTTCTGCTGGAGTAAGCGCTAGAAACTTGTCCGATGCTGATAATAAATGAGTAATTAAGTAAGTAGCGTTAAAGAACATGTTGTGTCTGGGGTCTGACTGAGCCGTGCTCCATGGCGGAAGCTGTGTTTCAGGCGCCGAAGCGGCGGCCGAAGCTCTACGAGCGGTTTGAAGCTCCTCTGCCCGTGTCTCTGAGCGCCGAGGATGAAGAGCACATCATCTTCAGAGCAGAAATCATCGCAGAGCACGTCATAGTCACAGATCCTGCTCACATACTGCCTCTGTATCAGAGGGTGAGAGTCATACCAGGGCTGTACCGTGGTAAATCAGACACTTGCCCCAGTGCACTTCTTCACAAGTGCTGTGTTTGTGTTCTTGAAGGGTTTCTTTGGAAAAGGAGTGTTCTCCAGATCCAGACCGGAGCACGTGATCTCTCAGAGATGGGAATGTAGGTATGGATAGCACTGCTGCAGCTCCTGGAGGATGAAGCGCTCATCTTTCTAACTCTCTGTGTTGTTTCAGACTCTGGAGACCGGTGCCTGCCTGTCATCTCCTCCTCAGAGTAAGAGATCCAGCACATCTGCTCTTATTCTCATACACTATCACTTTTCATCAGGGAGATTATTCATATGTTTTAAGAATTCCTTTTCTGCTCACCACGACTGCATTTCTTTGTTTTCCAAAGTACAGCTTTTAAAACTTCTTTCTGTTTTAATGTAATCGGTGTATTTCTGCATCATTACTCCAGTCTTCAGTGTCAGAATAATATACTGATTTACTGCTCAACAAACATTTTTTATTAATAATATATATAAAAAAAGATCTTTGATGAATGGAAAGATCATTTTTAATAAAATAAATGATTCTGTCGCAATTATTAACTTCATCAAGTACCATTCAAAAACTTGGGGTCATAACAGTTTGGGATAGAAATGAAATGAATAAATGATGTCATAAAATACATTTCAAAATAAGTTCAAAAAGTAAAATCCTTTCAGTGTTTTCCTGTCTCTGCTGTGCCGTGGAGAGCAGAAGACGCTTCTGTTAGATGATGCAGTGATGATTTACTGTGGGTCAGGTACCAGCAGCGTCTCGTCTGGGCGCGAGCGGCTCTTCTGATGCAGGGGCTGGAGGACCAGTCTGTCTCTGAAGCGCTAGAGACGCTCACTAAACCAGTGGAGCTTGACATCGAGGGCCAGAGCTGTAGTGACCGGCTGGAGAGTGCGTCGTGTCCGACTGATGCTGGTGGGCCTCGGCGGCAGGGGAACCCTCTCTATGATCCTCTGGCTGCGGGCTGCCCTGGAGAAGATGAAGATCTGCTGAGGGACACGTCTCAGTACGTCCTGCTGGAGCTCTCTGGAGACAGCTCTAACTCAACTGTGTGTAAACCCTCGTTATCTGGAATTATTCAGTGATGTCATGCTTTTGGTGTAGAAGCCCGTTTCCGCCACTGAATAAAAACGCTATTGAGACTCTTTATCGCACACTTCTGACTTCTAGTGGGAAAAAAAGACCTGGAAATTGTGAGTTTATATGTCACAAGTCTGAGAAGAAGTTATTCAGTGGCAGAAACGCCTTCCATATTTTGGGGAATCACGAAACAGAGTCATGTTTACGCTGCACTTTGCAAAAAAAGCTTCCGATGGAGATTTAGTGCGTCACCGACATGTTGCTTGCATTAAAGCACTGTTCTAGTTTACAGTAAACTAGGGTCCTAAAGCTGCTTGGACTGAATTCACATTGACCAGGCTATGTTTATAAACTTTTTAGATCCTAGACCATATTTGGGTTTTTTTAGTAACTAGTCAGAGCATCTCAAAACCTAATTCCACTTATTCATGTAGCAGATGCTTTTATCTAAAATAGGAGCCAGCAGTAGTAGTAGTATTATAATACAGTTCAGATGTTAATACCTGATTTCACAGTTTGGACAAGCACAATAACTAATCCTGACCCAGTATCGTTAACAACTGCCTTAGTTTAGATGCATGCACTTGTTTCTGAGATGAAGGATTGCTCCTGTGCTTGTGAGTGAAAGTGTCTTCTGTGTTAGGAGCGGAGCAGGCTGGAGTGCAGGAGAAACCCTTTCACCATGATGGAGTATCTGCAGCTGAGTTATGAAGAAGTGAGTGCCTCTCAGCTCTATCCTGACGCTCCTCGCTGTGGAGTCGTGCCCCAGCTCGGTGTCTGTCAGGCTCGTGTTGTTTCAGCTGGATATAGTTGAGTGGCTCCACTGGCCCGAGCCAATCCAAACACTACTGAAGCTGTGAACATCTCTCTTCTGATAACTCAACAGCCTACCCAAACTACCGCTCGACCCTATCCCATCATTCTCTGTTTCCGGCGGACCCTAGAGTCTAATCAAAGAGCTATGAGCCGTGTGGGATGTTGTGTAACTGATGGTTATTTCTGTGTGCTTTACCTCTGCTAACGAGCTGCATGTCTTCCTGTTGCAGGCCTTCTTCCTGGTGTACGCCCTCGGCTGCTTGTCGGTGTGTCACAGCGGGGTGAGTGTTTGTCGGCTGTAGTCTGTCTGGTGGCACTTCTTGACTGAAGGCTGTGTGTTTGTGTTCACTGCAGGAAGCTCTGTCGGTCGTGCAGGTTTGGAGCCTGTTTCGTTCGCTGCAGCCCAGCTTCTCCAGCTCCTACGCGGCCTATCACTATTTCCGCAGTAAAGGCTGGGTGCCCAAGTCTGGCATCAAATACGGAGCTGACTTCAGTAAGGATAGATTACCATGTTTCTCAAATTTACACCTGAACTACGTCAAACTCATTGCAAGCAATTCCTTATTGCAAAGTTATGAAATTTCATTTTCATTCACACAGGCTTAGGCTGTAGGTCATTTGATCAACTTTAAAGAGGATTTTCTCAATATTCAGATGTTTCTGCTCCCTCACACTCCAGATTCACTAATAGTTGTATCTCAGACAGATATTGTCGTCTCCTAACACACCGGACAGCAGCGGAGAGATGATTTTCCTGGTCACATGTAGAAAATGAGCTCAAATAGCAACAAAAAACTACTACTTTCGACAAATCTGCTTGAGCTTTTTTTAAAACTAAATTAGATTATGGAAATATATTTTACGGTGTCGTCTGATCACACAGTTCAGATCTCTAGATTATTACATCAGCACTTAAAGGCAAAAGATGGTTGGTTATCTGAGAAACAAATCATAGTGTCATTTAAATGAAGTCAAAAAATATTTGTTCTTGTGTTAAGCATAAGCTCACTTTCATGTAAGCATGATCTGACTTTCTGCTCTGATTTAAGACCTTTTTAAGACTTTAATTTGTGGAATAGGTGGAGCGTGAACCAACTCCAGGGTAAGGCTAAAACAGCCAAATCTATTAAACATCGTATAACTACGTAGTCTTTTTAGGCCAGAATCAAACATAGGTGTCATGTAGATTAATAAAACACATTTAATGGGACAGAATTTGTATTGAATGTGATTACAATTTAATTAACAAAATAATGTTTCCTTTCCGTGGTTATTCAATCAGTGAATTAATATATATATATTTTATATATATATATATATACATATATATAAATATATATATATATATATACCAAAACTGAAAGAACAAAAGAAAAACTGCAACATGTAGCCTAGTATGCAAGGTTCAGCTTCTGTTGACGTCCATCTAACAGCTCGCATTAATGTAGCTTAAACATTTAAACTAACATTGTGAAATGCTTGAACTGTTTTATATCTATTATATCCAATGAGAGACCCAAATAGCCTATGTTTACATGTTCATTATAGATTTTTTCCCCTCTAAAATACACGTAGGATATGAGTCGCGTATTTAAACCATGCAAAAACCTTTTAAATAATTAGATGAATTAATGAAAAATTCTTGCTGGCCGGTTAAAGGCAGAGGGTATATGATTTTTCCAAAATGAAGCGGTTAAAATGAACGTCCCTAATCCCTAATCTCATCAATAACCACAGTTGATACATTATAACACTTACCGGTTCAGTGTTACACTACACATATCATAATTATTACACACTGTGAATAATTCGAATGCATTACAGCCTTCTCCCTTTATAAAGCATTCTACAGAAAGTGTTACCAGAGTCCTTCAAAAGCGGCTCAAGAGTTAGTGTTTGTCTGTTAGGAAGCACTGCTCTGTAAAGTCCAGCAGAAGAATAGCCCAGCGATGTTTATGGCCTGTCCTGCTGAAACATTTAGGCCTGAGTCCAGCGGGTGAGAGAGATTTTCCAAGCAGTGTCAGTAACGCTGGAGGAGGACAGCTGAATTATTCAGGCGTAGTAAGCATTGCTTTCCTCGCACCCTGATCTCTGTGACTCTGAAACTGAGTCTTGGCTGTGAACTCTCAACGCTATAGAGCTGCCTCTTGTTTGTTTTCTGGACTTCTCATTTGTTCTCTCTTTTCTAGTGCTCTACCGGAAAGGACCGCCGTTTTATCATGCAAGGTTTGTTCTGAATCAGCCACGTTGATATTTAATGATGCATATATTTGTCTTGTTTCATCTCCATTAATCAACAACATGCAAGCATAAACCGTCAGCATTCAGAGCCCAGTTCATGCAGTGTTTTCATCTGACTCTGTGTGTGTGTGTGTGTGTTCAGTTATTCGGTGGTGGTGGACCGGTGTGATGCGTCTCTGCGGCCCTTCAGCTGGAAATCCCTGGCAGCTCTCAGCAGAACCACCGGGAACGTCTCGAAGGTGTGACGCTGTGTTTATACCAAAGCAGGGACAGTACCTGACTCCCACATATTAAGAAGTACCCCCGGAGACTGTATATATACAGTGGTGGCCAGCACTAGTATTTTCATCATTTTGGCCAACACTGTTGACTGCTTCTGGTACAGCTCTCTAGAAACATCTGTATAAACACCTGTTTAGGCAGGAACAAAATGATATGACGACAGTTTAACAAAGGCATCATCAGAGAAGGTTTATTTACACATACGAGTGATTCTGTGAATGTAAAGATGATGAATAATGGAACTAAAATCTAATTATTCATGTAGAAATATATTCAACCCCCTAATGTCATATTTGGTGCAGAATCGTTTATTCCTTGATTACAAAATCCCGTTTAATGAAATTACGGACATGATCACTTTTAACCTGACAGAGAGCTCTCATAGAAGCTGTTTTTATGAAGGACCACAGTGTATCCTCATTACAATGCATTATAATGAAGATATTCATGTAGTTGAATATATTCAAGTACATTTTATTGCATTATATCTTTAATCAAAGCAGATTCCTTGTTGCATCTGAAATCTGTTGTAACACTTTTGAAATGTTTTCAAAGGCTTGGACTGAGCTAAACGAGAGTTTGGGGCTCTGTTGAATGGATGTGGATGCGTTGTGTGTGCAGGAGCTGATGCTGTGTCTGGTCATCCCTCCATCAGACCTGACCGAACACATGCTGTCCTCTCCTGAGTGTCTGAAGCGCTTCTCTCTGCAGGTACGACTCTGTGATCTATCTAGAGATCTTTCTGAGCTGGGCTGGGTCTGGACTGTTGTTCTGTGTGTTGCAGGAGGTCATTGTGAGCAGATGGGTCTCCTCAAGAGAGCGGACCGAGCAGGACGAGATCTAACATTCCTTTTCCATGTTTATTTTGCCTCACTGCTATTTATTTTTCCATGTTTACACACACATAAGAGAAGATCGATGTGTTGTCTCCTGGGCTAAATCATATTCTGTGATTAATAAAACATTTATAAAACCACCAAAATAACCCTTGATCCTTTAACACTAGCACTCTTCACAATACTTTCTTCCTCTAATACTAGTATTCTCTGTCCTGTTTCTGTTCATTTCAAAATAAACACAATTCTTCTGCTCTGGACACTTTTCAACACTAGCGTTCCCGCTTGTATTTCTGTGCTGCCAAGGCCTGTTTCCTTTATAGTTATTAAAATAAAAACAGCCCTCACTAGTGTACTTCTCATAGCTCCTGCATACCATTGCTCTTTTCTTGGCTTTGTTGCTTGATGTCCTCGCTTGGAATAAAAGTCTAGGCTTAATGATTAAGTGTGACCCTGGAGTCATAAAGGTCCGTTTATTTAAACTGAGAGATACACATCATCTAATAAATAATCTTTCCACTGACGTCTGGTTTGTGGGTGCAAAAAATGTCCAATAAAGTTCTTAGCAATCTGAAGTTTAGTTATGATATATTCACAGAAGGAAATTGACAAAATATCTCCATGAGCATGATCTTCACTTTATATGCTAATGATTTTTGGCATAAAAGAAAAATTTATTACTTTGACCCTGTTTTTGTCCACCGCTACAAATATGTGCTGCTGACCACTGATTTTGTGCTCTGGAGACACAGATATAAAGCAAAACATCTGAAAGTGGATAAGAATCCAGACTGACAGCATCGTCTTCACCTTGATGCAAGATGTGTAAGGGACTAGATCAGATTAGGAGGGTCTCTCAGATGTTCTTGCTGTCCTCGTCCTCACTCGGACCCTCGTGTGAGTTTCTGCGCGGACTGTCGACGATGTAGAAGTGGTTCTGGGAGATCTCCCGGCACAGCATCATGTACTTGGAAGCCCGTTTGATCCGCGGAAGCACAAAGGAGCGTGTGAACTCGTCTTTGCTCAGCGCTCGCTTCGACTGCGTGGCCAGAACACAGTTGATGAACATCAGAGAGTAGCTGTAGCAGTTGTGGCTTTCCTCGTTAAAGCTGAAAAACAAAGCAAGCACGTTTAGGACCCTCTGGACGCCGGGTCAGACTCGGTGGATGTGTTGGCTCACCTTTGCCAGGACGGGTCCCAGGTCTGAACGGAGGAGAACTTCTCCAGATACTGGTCCCACTGGCTCATCAGACTGAACATGTCGGGCTGGACCAGCGGCACACAGAGACAGCGCTCCCAGCCCTCGAGCTCTCGCTGGACACCCGACCGGGTGTAATTATACACTACTCCTGTGTGCACAACAGCAGACGTGGCTTTGACGTGTTTCGATGACAAAACAAGCAAAAACAGCCTTACTGGAACCTTTATTTTTAAGCTAAAATAAAATGATTTGGTCACCCCTTATATGAGTTATTTATAACTACTGTGTACTTGCATCAGAAAGTGTACTGGACCTATTGTGTTCATATTGTATAGCAAAACTCTTAAGTTGGCATAGGTTAGGGACAGGTTTGGTGGTATGGGTAGGTTGTCATAGTTAAGGCCACCTAATATAAAGCGGTACCAGGGATTTAATATTTTCTCTCAGTTAACGCTTGTTTTATTTAAGTTTGGTTTCGGTTCTTAGCAAAATTCTGAGAAAACTGAAGAAATGCATGTACTACAGCTAAAACAAACCTGTTAAATTTACTGTAAAAACATCTGTGGGTCCAGGAAACTCGCTTTAATACACTGACCCCTGGGTTCACAGACCAAATATAAGACTAAATATAAATCTGAGCTGATCAACTGAAAGAAACGTGCACTGACTGATCTTAAAACATGTCAGTGCCTTCGTTTTGTTGTAAGATGCACACCAGTAATGATTTTTTCAGGCGTGTTTATAAAATTACTTAACTATGGCCTAATCCTGGCTTAGGCTAAACCCTGTCTGTGAAAGTGAGAGTTTCAGACATTACAGGACAGCATGAGAAACCATCCACTACAGGCACTTCTGGAAATACATGTTTGCTGTAAATTAAAAGCTTACTCGTATTTCTTAGAAAAGCAGTTTAAGCTCGAACTGTGAAAGCACATATAGCTAGATATAACTGAACACTAGTATTTTCAGCAGCTAAAATTAGCTTTAGTGCAGTTAATTCTATCTTCTGCGGTTTTGTTAAAAGCGCTATATAAATAAAAGTGTGTCAGTAGGAAATATCAGCTTACATTTCCAAAGGTTCATTCATTGACATTAACTCTAATAATCCAGTGAGATTTGAGCCTGATCTGATCATCATCAGTCTGTCTGGAGTGACATGAAGAAACAAACTCAGTCCAGAAGAGGACATCTTCTCCAAGATACTGACAGCAAAAAATAGGAATAACTGACTTTAAACCATTTTTAGCTGCGTGGAGTAAATGGAGAATCGTGTAGATCCGTCTCCTATGGTAATGTAGTTGCACTCAGACATTCTTATTCATGTCAGAATGACTGGAGTGTACAGGAGCCTACCGTTTGTGTTGGTGATTCCTGTGTGTAGATCAGATCTGCCATCGAAGTCCCTGAGAAAACCAGGAACAGCTCAGTCCAGTGTAATGTTCACAAGCTCGTTTCTTCCTGAGCTGAGTGAGGTCTTACCTGAGCGCTCCCTCCTCGCTGGAGGAGACCAGGAAAGCACAGGGTTCTTTGTGTCCATTGCTGAAGGGGCTCGGGACGCTGACCGGTGCCTCCTCCAGCCGCTTCCCACTGAAGCTCACGCCGCACTCAGGACACTGATCCGGCACGAAGAAGCAGTAGATGTCCTTGTCACAGTGACTGAATCTGATGACGCTCTTGTGATCCATCTGGAGAGCAGAGACCGGCCGTCTGACCGAGTCCAGCGAGCAGCTGCTGTGTGTCATGCACTGATCCGGTTTCAGAAAACATTACACCTGTGGAACAGAAGGATCTGTTTGCAGCTTCATTAATGTTCATCAGGCGAGTGAAGACAAACAGACACGCACAACCAGGGCCTTTAGGGGTTCAGGGGCCTATATATTTGCACACATTTAGAGGAGAGTGGGGGCCCCTCTTAAAGACTGTGTCGATTATTTTTCTGTGAAGCAAAAGTTGAACGTGTTCAGAAAAGTTATGATATAACAATACATTATAAATCAACCCTGCTGGGAGAAACAGCATATGCTGAAATTGGCAGGCTGGTTTGATCTGGTTTAAGCTGTTCCTTTACCTTTGAAAACATCTAAGCGTGTTCATGATTTTTATTCACTCTAGACTGTAAATCTGCTTTAACATATTGACTATTAGATTTGTAACAAAAATACATTTCCAGTCTGATAAAGCAACTTGCTTTACACATTTACAGCCAAATCAGTCAACAGGCAGTTTTAGCTTAAAATTAAAACGAATATGATCAATAATTCTAATTCTAATTCTACACATTTGTTCAAGTGTAAGCATCTGTGTAACAGACTCGGTGTGTAACAGTAGCTAATTGTATTATGACACCTTAAAATAAACTGTTACTGCATATTTATATTAGCTGGTGAGAACTGGCTAGTTGTTTCATTTTCATATCCAACATATTTCACGTGAATGTTATAATGGCCTTCTTTCATGTGGTAGACCACAAAATGGCATTTGATTTACAGCTGAAATGCAGTTCTTACAAAAACAAAACAAATCAGGCTATGAAATGATAACTGTAAACCTTTTTGAGAAAATGAGTCAGAAGTATAAATTATCATATACATTTAAAATAGTGTTTTGTGGTAGATTTGAGCATTGCTTTGAACAAAAACTGCAGACTGGACTTTTGAAAAAGCACATTCAGTTTCTGCCAGCAGGGGGCGCCTTTGGACAATCAGAAACACAGCAGCTTTCCCGGCAACTGTTCATAAAGACTACTTTATCAGAGAACATGGATGCCATCAAAACTTAGTTTCCCTATTTACAGGAAGATTCTTTCATATAAACACTTGTAAAAAAAAATATAGCCTAATAATACCCAATATCCAGGAAAATGGACCTCGCACCATAAATGACAACCATTGACATGTCTACATAACTGAAACAGACACATGATAGTACACAAGATGAGTAAGCTTAGTAATAACATTTGATCCAAAACTTTCTAACTGTATATTTATGCTGATTTGATGACTTAAACTGACCTACTTGAGAGTGCATGGGATATATAACAGGTTGAACATGATTCTTACCAGTGTGTCACTGCACCTCAAAGCAAGTGTTTGTTGAAAGCCTGTATTTACAGGTGTACAGTCTGTCACGAGTAACTGATCCTCACGTGTGTCGTGTGGGAAATGAGTCCTGTGAACACAGACCACTGCTCACACGTGTGCCAATAATTCATGAGCTTCGTTTCAGAGCTGAGTTGTACATTATGTTTAAAACAATATTCAGTTCTTTCAAAGACTGATTGTTTCTCTTCATAAGACCATAATATATCGTCAGCAGCCAGTGGTTAAGTTTCTGATGCCATTGACTTGAATTCCATGAATCGCCAGCTAAAAAATCTTCTTTACTGATCCACTGTAGTAAAAGGTCACCTACATCTTGAACAGCCTGGAGGGTGAGCAGCTTTTTCTCTTTAAAGACACATATTAGTATACTTTGTTACCATATAGTGACAGCTTTTGTAATTTTTCTGAAAGTCTATATTTTGCACTTCTATTCACCCTTTTCCTGACCTGAAAGTTCTATGGGTCTAGTTTCTGGTCTAATCCACGTTATAAAAAACCCATAAACTTACTTCTGCGTTGAGGAAAAAGGAGGATAGGATCTAGAACTTCTCTGAAAAAAGATAAACATGAATAGAGAGAGAACCAAAATAGGAAATGGTATGAAGTATGTTTACGCAGTAATCCATAAAATTATACTTTAATGAAACATAAATAACATGAGAATTAAAAATATATACATATCACGCTTGCGTAGAACATACATGCAATATTTTACATAGCATTATTCTTTTAGAATCACACATTTGAAGGCCCTGTATCATTCAGTCCCAGAGATATTGGCTCCATGTCCATGTTGTTATGCCATCTAGTTATGCCAGATATGCAAATAATATCAGTAAGCCAGGATTATTCATGAGCTCATTATTCATTATTCAATCACTCAGGATCACAATCACCCAGTTTAGATTATGCTTCAAAGTTTGAGGCTCAATCAGTGATTCCACCATATTCCCATATTTAACATATGACTGTGCTTCGCGTCATAACAATAAAAAAGAAAAACAAATGATTTTTCCATTTCTGAACATTCAGCCCTGGCATATATATGTGACAGAAGTAGCCGAAATCAACATATTTTACTAAGAGAGCTAGAAATCTCTGTGTGGAGTGACAGAATGATGCTGCATCTGTCTTGTTTTGTGTATGTGGTGTAATGCAGTGTCTTTATGTTGGACACGGTGATGAGTTTCAGGAAGAGTGAAGCGGAGTATCAGCGATGAAGAATCCACGCTGTAATACAGCCTGATAGATGCTGATGTAGAGCGACGCCGTCTTCATCCTGGGTAGGACGTGAGATCCTGTGAACTCGTCTCGGCTCAGAGACACCTTCCCGTCCAGCGAGCGCATGTGGTTTATGAAGGTCAGAGCGAATCCATAGCAGCACGACCCAAACTCCCTCTCCTCAGCAAACCTGCGGGTGAACAAACATGAGCTCAGTCTTCTAGACACCTCTGGCATGCTGAGGATCATCTGGCTGTGTGAGGACTGCCGCACCGCTCTGGAGCCCACTGTGGCAGAGCAGAGAAGCGCTCCAGCTCTCTATCCCATGATTCCCTGAGCTGCTGTCTCCACGCTGGGCAGAGCTGTATGCAGACACAGTGTTCCCAGCCACGCTCGTCCCTCCGGACCCCCGACAGCGTGTAGTTATAGACCAGACCTTCAGACACAAAGCACAGCTGAAACACAGCCCCACAGCAGACAGTATGATGACCACAGCTGGACCGTACCTTCTGAGTCCGACAGCCCTACGTGCATCTCAGTGTCCTGCCATTCCCTGCCCAACAAACACAGAGCAGTGTTAGAGCGATAACACATCTCGTAGAAGCCAGGTCTGGATAATGTCAGGTTACTTTAAGAGAAAGTGGATCAGTTTCAGTACACAACTAGACCATACAGATACAGCTCAACAAATACCAGGAAACTGCATTGTGTTCAGTCTGTGGTGGACTAGCAATGAAGAAAAAACACAGTTCAATCTGTCTGAATACACTCACACTCATGCAGTGTGTCCATGTTTTCTGGGGTCATAGGTGTAATGGTGTTTCTACTGTACAGACTGTGTGTGGTACTGTCCTAAACCTACCCCTCACAGGAAACACTGCACACTTTTCTTCATTCTGTGTATCAGTATAAAGGTCTTCACTGAACTCACCCGAGATGCGCGGGGCCGTGCACAGACCCCACCAGGAGCGCGCACGGGGCCGTGTGTCCGCTGCGGAAGGGCCGCGGGAGCGCGACCGGCGCGTCCAGGAGCCCGAGTCTGAGAGTCTGCTGACACACCGGACACACCGGACACCGGCGCTGCGAGAGCGGCCCGTCTGCCCAGGAGAACCCGTAGATGTGTCTCCCGCAGTGTGTGTATTTGACCAGGGTCTTCTCCATCGGTGCTACCGGACTCTGATCTCAGATCGGTTTCGGTTTCAGCCGCGGGTGACGTCACAGCGCTCCAGCAGGGGGCGTCCTTCAGAGCAGCTACAAAACTACAATCAGAGGATATAAACACCTTATCACGACTCAGTCCAGTCAATATTACTCATTCAATGAATGTCCAGCTCTCGAAATAAAACTCGTCTGTAGTGGAAGCCGGTTCGTCTTCAGGTGAATCATTCCTCTGAGTGAATCAGCGGAACCGGCTCCTAGTTCACACACCGAATATCAGTGTACTAACTAACCCTGCGACTACCCACCCCATCCGCCCTAAACAGCAGTACTGAACTTGACTAATATCACGCACAGTTTAGCTGGCAGAGGACGCACACTGGGGCGCAGAGTCATGCGTTCAAAAGAACCGATTCGCGGAAACGAGTCGCTCATGGCGTCACCCGGCGGAAGCACTGATCGGCGGCGCCGCGATGCAGCCGGAGATATTTTCAGGTTGCACAGAACCGTGGAGACGGTAACGTTTTACCGAAAAAAACATCACATTCGCCGCCGGATGAAACATGTCAACGAAACAAGTGACCTGCAGGTAAAGACACGCACAAGCCTCGTGATACAGCATCCGGGGCTCAGAAGCGCTTCGAGAGCAGCAGCGTCACTTTAACACGACAGAAAATGGTGCGGAGCCTCGGACAGCTTTATCCTCCAGACATGCGTTACTGTGAGCTGTGTGTGTGTCCGCAGGTACTTCCTCCACGGGGTCTGTCGGGAGGGCAGCAGGTGCATGTTCTCGCATGATCTGGCCACAAGCAAGCCTTCGACTATCTGTAAATATTACCAGAGAGGCGTGTGTGCGTATGGAGACAGGTGCAGGTGAGTCCAGCTCTACAGGATAACACTCACTAATAATAGAGTCTGATCAGGATAGCTGGTAGCAGAGCTACAGGGTCAGAGAGGGCAGGACGTTCAGATGTGTAACGGGTACGATTATAATTCAGGTACGATCACATCCGAGCTCCGGGCCGCGGCGGAGGAGGATCATCATCGGCGGAGCAGCAGAACCGCAGCAGCAGCAGCAGCAGCAGCGCAGGAGCCTCAGCCCCGGGCCCCGGGCCCCCGCCCAGCACCGGCAAGCACCCCAGCAAGCCCCTGGTGCTCCGAGACAAAGGTGTCGATACGCTGCGTGTGTGTGTGTGTGTGTGTGTGTGAGCACCGGGCGGCTGTGAGCTGATGTGAGCTGTGTGTGTGTTTCAGCGCTGGCCTCAGACAGAACCAGGGACTGCTGGGACTACAGCGACGACAGCAAGCCCCACACTTACCTGGAGGCCATCCGCTCCGGCCTGCAGAGCTCAGCCGGCGCCGGCCCGCCTCCCGACCCGCAGCAGCAGCAGCTCTGCCCCTACCTGGCGGCGGGACACTGTCACTACGGCGACACCTGCCCTTACCTCCACGGCGATCTGTGCGAAATATGCCGCCTGCAGGTTCTGCATCCGCACGACCCCGAGCAGAGAGCAGCACACGAGAAGGTGCTCACCACATGCTCAGGAGTCAGCGTCTGTTACTGTCAAACTGATTTGAGAGCGTGTTTGTTTAGAGGCTTAATATTCTGTACACTCCACAGTAAATGTGCCTCTGAAATAAAGGTCCTGTCTGTGCTCAGATGTGCATGACGGCCTTCGAGCTGGACATGGAGAGAGCGTTCGCCGCGCAGCAGAGCCAGGACAAGCAGTGTAAGATCTGTCTGGATGTGGTGTACGAGAAGGCGTCTCCGTCCGAGCGGCGCTTCGGGATCCTCTCCAGCTGCTGCCACACGTACTGTCTGAGCTGCATCCGGCAGTGGCGCTGCGCCGAGCAGTTCCAGAACCAGATCCGCAAGTGAGTGCCCGGCCCAGAGCCCGCTCGCCTCACACCCGCCGTGAGCTGATGTGTGACTGTGTGCAGGTCCTGTCCCGAGTGCCGCGTGGTGTCCGAGTTCGTCATTCCCAGCATGTACTGGGTGGAGGACCAGGAGGAGAAGAACCGGCTCATCGAGGAGTTCAAGTCTGGAGTCAGGTGCCGAGATTATATTATAATATAATATTATATTATATTTTTATTAAGATTTCAGTCTTAGATAGTTTCAGTTATAAATCATATTCCTTAATATCACTTCATCTGAAATGTAATGTTGATTTTAAAATATCAGTCAAAATGGTTGAGTCCCATTATAAAGCGACTTTTTCACATTTTAGTTGTAGTCCTCACTAAAGCCTCCCGGGTCCGCTTCGATCTGTTCAATCAGAAATGCATAGAATATGAGGTTAAAGGTTAAGCAGCCTTTCCTCTGCACTCAGACCAGTAGTGGGGAGCTGTTTTCATCCATCCCGTCGTTCATGGATTCATTCATATGAGCAGAACCCAGACAGGTTTCTTAGACATTAAGGTTCAAACTATCTCATTTCACAGTATGAGGAATCTTATTCATTCATTATTAATTATCCAACATTATTTCATCTTGATAAGAGCGTTTTGTTATTAAAAATAAGAAAAAGTCAATTACAAACACAACAGGACAAATAAATATAAAAAACACGTTTATTTATTCTGTCACGGTAGGTTAGGTTTATATAGTAACAAATACTACAGATATTGAAATAAAGTGTATAAATAAACGCTGTAGAGTCTTTACTGTTTCAGTCTAACACGCACTGATTCTTAGTAAAGATCTAAACTGGATTTAGTCAGCAGGTAAGTTATAGACTGCTGTCTCTTGCATGGATTCAATATACGGATACACACGTTAATTTAACACGTGAACTCTACACCACTGAATCTGATGTCATCAGTAGCTGCACAAACCAGTAGCGCTCGAGCCCACCTGTAACCGCATCTTCTCCTTCAGTGCTGCATCTCTTCACTGAGTCTGTCATCAAGAAGCTGACGAAGGAAGAAGCTCAGCCAGATATGCCCTGGGATCGTACACATCCAGTCACAGACCATTCCTGAGTGCTGCCATTCAGACTGTCCCTGGCACGGTTCTTCCCCTCTAAAACAGACGAAGAGCAGGATTTAGAGCTGTGGAGGCTTCAGGATTGGCCCCTCCACAGGTGTCTAGCCAAATACACTGCAAAAATAACACTCCGTTTCCAGCCAAAATATCCCAAAATTCTCAGATCAAGACTGTAATTGTTTCTTGTCTAGAAAGTCTTTCTTGATCTGGGAATTTTGAGATATTTTGGCAGGAAATAAGTATTAGAAAGCTTTATTTGCAGTGTAGTAGCAGGAATCACTACATGCTTTGTTCTGGAAAGCACTTTGGGCAACTTAGTTATATTTATACAGAGGCCGGAGCTCCATCTACTATTGTTTTAAATGGTCAGTCTTCTGTGATGTGCTCCACATGCTGACCTTCCTTCAGGAGCTGGACCCATTCCACTCTGAAGATTTATATGGCAGCATCACAGCGAATCATTCTCTCATGGCTGGCCTCTTGACGTCCAGGATCAGAGATTGAACCCTCCTCGCCCTAGAGCTGTGCCGACACAGTCCAAGGGTCCCTCTATAGCGCTCCGCTTCGGTCAGCGCTTCCAGACTTGAGTTTGGGCCTAGTGACTGTAAAGATGTTGCTCTAAGGGTCTCGCTGGATCGTAGCTCCTGTAGCCCTGGCTTGCAGTGCCTGTAGTTGTGCAGGCTGGTTCCACCGTAGGAAAATGCAGTGGGATTTCTAGTAATCCCATAAATCCAATAATTCTGATGAGGCGGACTTTTACAGCAGCTAGCTCCACCTGTTCTAGCAGGTTCCAGAGCAGTGCGTCGCTTCAGTGTTATGTTTGTAAGCAGACTGCTTATTGCACGTAATAACTTTTAACTATTGCATCTCATCCTTTATGTTCTCATGCATACAACTTTTAAGCAGTGCTATGTAGCCTCCCGCGGAAACACAGCCCAGTGCGTTTGTTCTTTATCTGTAGGATTTGTCCTCATGTGCTTGAATGTGTTTCTGTATTGGCAGTAAGAAGCCCTGTAAATACTTCGATCAGGGAAGAGGAACATGTCCGTTTGGAGGAAAGTGTTTCTACATGCATGCGTACGCTGACGGGACACGAGCAGAACCTGACAAACCCCGCAAACAGATGAGCGCCGAGGGGAACGTGCGGGTAACACACACACACACACACACACACACATGGGTCATGTGACTAGAGGGTGACGTGACCATAACTATGCTGGACACTCTTCTAGCATGTCAAAGTACATTTTCTAATGCCAGTAAAGCTAGTTTTATGTGAGGGATGTTTTTTATTAATTAAGAGACCCCATATTTCCTGTTCCTACCCCGCCACAGTACTGTTCCTGAATGAATCAACGGTTGAAATGATTCAGTTCAAACACAGTGACTTGCTGCCACCTGCTGGCGGTTTTCATTTCACATTCAAAGTATCTCTTGTCATTTTAATAGTTTCAAAAATCTGTATTCAGTGTTTTAACAAAAAAAAGCCCTTTATTAAAGTTGCTGGCTGTAGACGCAGCGCTTCTGCTCCAGGGTAAAGAAGCGTCTCTCAGAGAGATGGATGAGACACTCTTCACCTTCTCTCTCTCTCTGTTGAGCTCAGTTCCTGAACTCGGTGCGTCTGTGGGACTTCATCGAGGAGCGCGAGCACCGCGGGACGCCGGCGTTCGAGGACGAGGTCAATGAGCTGGGAGAGCTCTTCATGCAGCTGTCCGGAGCCGGAGAGACGAGCGGCTCATCTGCAGCGCGCTGATCCGCCTCCGGGGCGACCCGAACCGGGGGAAATACATGTGCATCCACAGCTGGCCACATGTGTTCGTGCTACAGCTCATAGAAACACTATTCAAGCACCTGTATGGTCTCTGTAGGCTGCTGACCTGCATTGGGATTTTGCCAGATTCTTTAACGTCATGCCCAAAGACGAATGTATGATGGGAACTGAAATCTCTCTGGCACATTTTCAAATGCACTCCAGTAGTGTATGAAGTGTAGTACAGAAATACTGTTAAATGTAAAAAGAAAAAAAAAAAAAAGAAATAAATAGTAACCATTGCACTTAGTTCAGATAACATTATATTCATAACATTTGGGCATCATGCAATATAAAAACAGTAAGCATCGAATTTGTTGCCGGTGAATGAACCTGTGGATGTTTTAGAAGCATCTGGACTCTAGATACTTCACTGTGGACTCAACTAATACCATAGTACTGAATTCACTCATTCTGGGTTATTATATTCTGTTTTCTGAATTGTATTGTTGAGTGACACTGGAGCGAGTGTAATAAACCGTTTAGTGACCGAGTGGCCTGTCTGATTTATTATCCATTGATTATTAGTCTCAGGAGCACAGGACTCGCTCTCAATTACTTCAGTTCCTTCAAACTCACTCACTATCTAAAGACCAGCTCTGAAAGACACTAAAATCCTGCACAACTCTTTAAAAGAGAAGGTATCTGTTATAAAGTTATTAAATTTATCACTAATATTTAGCTTTTTTCAGAAACAAATTGCCTTGATTTAGTCTAAGCACTGCCTTTAAGAGCGCAGTCACATCAATGTGTGTTGTGTATTGTGACTGCTCAGATGTTTAGAAGCATAAGATTTAAGACGCTTGCATCAGGAGATCATCGAAACCCAAGATGCTTTACAATAGTTTTATCAACAACTTCTTTTCAGTGTTAAAAGCACTGACTCTTCAACTCATTTAATTCAGACCACATCAGGTATAAACACAAAACTGAAATA
Organism: Enteromius unitaeniatus; assembly: GCA_032359435.1. NCBI lineage: Eukaryota > Metazoa > Chordata > Actinopteri > Cypriniformes > Cyprinidae > Enteromius > Enteromius unitaeniatus. The sequence goes on from JAUMHI010000052.1 coordinate 1,349,354, forward strand.
AAAAGCGTCTTAGGGCTGCACAATTAATTCTAGTTATTATTAAATATTGAATTGCCAATTAGTTTTTATTTACATTTATAGCAAATATAAGTGCTATTGATTTTATTTTCCATGTTTATTAGAGTTGAACGCCTCTCGGTCTCGTGGTAGTTTCTGAAAGTGTGTACTGATGTAGTCAACACTAGAGTCTGAGACGCTGGAGAAGCAGCAGCACAGGTGTATTTGTAGAAATAAACTATATTTTACACCATAAGTCCTAATATATAAAGTAAAGCTCATGTTTCATGAAGATATGTTTTTACTGGTAATATGCACCGCTGAGAGCTTCAACTTTAAAAGTGATCTTCCCAAATGTTTGTGTTCTCTCAGATTTTCTCATTGTATCCCAGACAAATAACAAACCACACATCAGTGGAAATCCTATTAATTAAACAGAACATCATACACAGATGTGCATCCTATTCAGGATAAACGCCATTTGCAATTGATTTTAAAATCTTTAATACAGTAAAATGTGGTGTGTTAATTGCACAGGTGCGTCTGTACAGTACTGATCTGTTGTATAAGAGAAGAAAGGCTCTCAGGTCATCACATACTCAATACGGAAATTGAGCAATGTCACACTATAAGAGTATTCCCGATATTTCTTAAAAGAATAGTGATATCATGTATTTGTATTTTGAAAGCAACAGTTTGAAGTTAATAAGGTTAGTTTGATCTCGTGTCTTCTCCAGATGGACTGGAGTGCTGTGTGCTATGTTTTTAATTCTGACGGCACCCATTCACTTCATTGATGCAGACATTTCTCCTGATCTCAGATGGGTGAGGGTGAACACATTGTCATTTTTGGCTGAACTATCCCTCTAACCATTGGATGCCGTCATCGCTCGACAATAAGCGATAATCTTGTCATCTTAAAACCGAGCTCGTGTGGTGTATTTAACTTAATTTTATTAAAATACAATGAATAAACAATCTGTCGAGTTTACAAGTTAATCTTTCATGACAAGCACTAAAAGCCGAAAAAAAATACGAATCCCTAATAAGTCTCATAATAAAGTGAATACCCACTCTTCTTTCTTGGATTTCTTTAACATACACAGTCAAAGAGACAGCTAGACACAAGATGGTAAAGTGCTCCCTACACCTTGTGCTGGGATAAAGCCACGAGGGGCACTGGCACTTAGGGAATACACAGCCGGAGCCTCTGCTTCAGGCACATGATTGTACGGGTGAAGAGAAAGCCAGCGGAGCTCGAGCGCTGCGATACAGCCACAGATCAAAGAGGAAGAAAGTGCTGTTAGTGTTCTCTCGCCACTGAGGAGACATCCAGCTGGAGCAGGTGAACCAAAGACCTAACACAGAGAATACTAGACGGAGCAGAGCCACACGGCTTCACTTGAAGCCGGAGGACAGCGCCAGCGTGCAGACGTTGATGTCCTCGGTGTGCGAGGCTCTGTGGAGCGACGGCTCTGACGCGCTGCGGTTTATCTTGGGGAGCGAGTGCTGGAGCAGCTCGATGGAGGACAGGATCTACGAGAGAAAACAGCACAGAGGAGGTCAGAGAGGAGCAGTCAGACAAAACACCAATATCTGTTAACGGATCAAGGGAACAAGTAACTACAGTTCATCTAAAAAGATAAAAGAACCTTAAATAAATCTAGATGTTACAACACACCAGATACAAACAAAAAAAAAGTATTCGACCATTAAGCAGGCTGTGAACACAAACGTAAGTTTAACTTAAATGTAAGTGATTTCAGTGTTTATCATCTAGATGAATTAACAACAGTGACTGTGCTAAAAAAAAGAAAGTCATGTGGTATGACCATGATTTATTTCCAAATTAATTTCCTTAACATGTTTAATATACGCAGTGAGGTCAATAAGTATTTGATCACTTGCTTATCAGCCAGATTTCTGACCCTCAAATATCTGTTATTTTGCTTTTAAATAGTCCA
>JAUMHI010000052.1:1364808-1402095 GCA_032359435.1 Enteromius unitaeniatus
GGTTTAGGACAATACCACACACAGTCTGTACAGTAGAAACACCATCACACCTATGAAGAGAGAGACCCCAGAAAACATGGAGACACTGCAGGAGTGTGTGTGAGTGAAAGCTGTTCGTTCTCTGCTCTCTCTGGCGTGTTTGAACTGGCAGCACACACACACTTCCTGAGACCTATGTTTAGATTAGCCAAAAGCTTGTGAATTGCTCAGTCTTTACTTTTCAGAAAGGCGTCATTCAGCACCATATGGGGTCTGTAGGAATTTACAGAAATGAAACAGGCCTGTGAGGTAAACAAACACAGAGCTTACTTGATTACCCTCAGTCTCTCTGCACTGCCCCATTTCCTCAAGCTGCCTGTGAATTCATGAGCTCCAGTGACCTGCTACTGACTGAAGGAAAGGCCATTCGAGTACATAAAGTGCTGTCTGTGGGTTGGTGTGGTGTGGTCAGGACATGTTGTGTGTTTTAAACTGTCTGAAGGCAGAAGTAAATCAGGACAGTGTGGTCTTGAACAGCGCTGGGAAATGATTGATAATTAGCTGGATTTATTGATATCTGATTTATACTGCCATCTGGTGGAGTGTGTTTGAATGGTGCACTTTTTACTGCTTTCTACTGTAGCATTACACTAATACCGTTCACCTGGTCATGTGACACTAATCCTTCTGTGGTTTGGGATCTCCGATGCAAATCATGGATTTAATGTGATTGGTGTGTTTCACCTGAAGCTCTGTGCTGTAACTCACTCACTCACCAGCCTCCTCCTCCTTCTACCCCTCTCCCTCCTCCTCTCCCTTCTTTCCCTCCTCCTCTTCCTTCTCTTCCTCTTCCTCTGCTCCTCCTTTTCCTCGCCGTCCTCTTCCTCCTCCTCCTCCTACTTTTCCTCTGTTCCCCTATCCTTCCTCCTTCTCTCCCTCTCCTCTTCCTCCTCCTCCTCCTCCTCTGCTCACACTCCTCACAGAAGACCCCGGCAGCTGCACACAGGATGGACAGTTCTATAGGGACAAGGACGTGTGGAAGCCAGAGCCATGTCGCATCTGTGTTTGCGACACCGGCACGGTCCTGTGTGACGAAATCATCTGCGAGGAGCTGAAAGACTGTTCCAAACCCGAGATCCCGTTTGGAGAGTGCTGTCCAGTCTGTGCTGCTGACCAGCCCTCCTCCCCTGGTCGTAATTTATTTATCTCTCACTTTTATAAATAAATTACAGTTGTATTCATATTTGTTTGATGGTTCGGGTTTTTTTTTTTTTTTTTTTTTAAAGCATCTTAAAAATGAATAGCTGCCTTTCAGGGAAAAAAAAGAAAAAAAAGAACAAGAACCCAAAACAACCTCACAAACAATCTGAACTGAGAACAGACTAACCCCGGTGAGACGCAGTGTTGGCTTTGTCTGGAATGGATATCACTGGCGGCAGGGGTGTGATGGACACATATGGGAATCATTTAGAGAGAGCTTCACTTCAGCAGGCATGGTATAGAGTTTCATCTCTGAGTTAAAGTCATGGAAGAAGCTTTATTCTTCGAGTGATTTCTCGTCGTCACCTTTACAAAAGTTCCTCATTTCTTTACAAAGAAAGGAGTTAAAATAGTGTTTCTCCCTCTGCCGTTAGTTTTGTTAGCAGACAGATCCTGTGAAAGCTTGGCCTCTGTGTGAACGGTACAAACCTGATCATTGGTTATAACAGCGAATGGCTGTAATAGTAACTGTAATCTAACCTTACATTTAACCTTATTTTACTGGAAAACCATGCGATTGTCAGAATGATGCTGAAATAATTCTGTTTTATCTTCTTAAAATTTATATACATTAGGTTTCCATCTAAAGTTGTTAAATGAATGTCAGATGCGTTACCATGGTGTTTTGTATTTGTGCTTATGACAGACAAGTGCAAAACTGTACTCTTTACTGTAAATTTCACACATTTATTTATTTATTTGTAACTATTTCTGCAGTGTAGTTAATCTTATTTTCTGGATTCAAATTAGACCGATCCAAGGTTTAATGGAACTGACTTAAAAAAGTTCTGAACAGTTAAGAAGGAACAAATAGGTGACAAACTTGTGAAGCTCTTATGCAGCCGGTCACTGTTTCCTGACCACATCACAGCTTATGGAGATAGATCGTGAAGCATGTGAGAAAACATCTCTGAATACATAATCTGCTGATGTGAGTGAGCATCAGCCTCCCGCCGCTGACATCTGCTTCAGATCAAAGCCCTGCCTCGGAGCCTCTCCGTGTTTGCTCTGCTGTCCCGCGGTCAGATGTGAACCGCACACCAGTCTCCGTCTGTCATGTTGGTGGCAGGTTGTAGCTTGCCCTCAGTTCATGTGTAGGTAAACTGTGATCTTTTATAATTATGTCTCTAACTCTCAAGCATTGTAATGGCATATTTATAATGTCAAACCTGACACCAGGACCTGTTTAAAGGCTTTGTCCCTTTCGGCTGAGATAGAGGTCAGTGTGTTATTCCAGCCCTGACCAGTCAGAATACAGCTCTGACATATTTTAGATCTATTATGACATGCACGAGGGTAAACGGCTTCGGGCCACCAATGCCTTTAAAATAACAGTACATTTACACTGAAGCATTAACGGATGTTTGGAGTTCCTGGAGGACCAGGGTTTAGCTCCAGCCATAATTAAACACACCTGAACCAGCTTCAGACTTGATAGAAACTTCCAGGCCAGTGTGTTGGAGCTAAACTCGGCAGGATTTCACCCTCCAGGGTTCAGGATTGAACACCACTGATTTATTTAGCAGCTCCTCTGTTGAGCTTTCCTACCATTCATGTGCCATGCAGACAAACGCTTCGGGTTAATCAAATCTCTTGATTACTTTATAATGTCACAAAATGGACAAAGCTAAGCTTCTAACTAATCATTAACAAAAAAACTGAACACAATCTTTTACTTTTAAGTAAAACTAAATAGTACATGTGATGTTTTGGTCTTGGTCTGTGGTAGATTCACAATGCAAACAATAGCATTATAATTTGAACAGTCCAAAAATCATGTAAACAGTTTGAAAAGCAGCCTGAGTAACTTGCTTTAATCAGTTCTCAGTAACTCATCACATAGTCATTTGCAGAAACAATCATTCTTGCTAAAAAGTCGTAGATTGGTGCACATGTCTGAACACGGTAATCAGAGAACCGCCACAGATACTGGACAGAAGGCTCACCACATATGATATCTGTGAGAGATACTGACATGAGCAGTGAAATTAGATTCATAATCATTCTAAATCAATCAATCTCTTTTATTTCTATAGCACTTTTAACAATACAGATTGTAGCAAAGCACTGAACATTATCAAATAGGAGAACAGAGTGATGGTGATGTATAATGACCAGACTACATTCTGTGTTTTCAGATTGTAGTCCAGATGACGATAATCACTAGAAATCATTATGCCTGAATGCATGCATCGTTCACAGCGAAAATACCAACAGTTAGATGTCTTGAAGACAGGAATCTGAAATGAATGCAGTGGACAGGACCTGTCAAGCAGGTTTTGCTCTGCTTTTATATGATGCTCTTTTAACACTGTTTTTTATCTTTCATGCCGTGATGATAACAGGCTTGCCAGGTGCTAAGGTGAGTCTGTGTTTAATGTCTGTTTGAAAGCATTGTAGCTTATGATTACGTCTCAGGTTCATCCTGTCTAGAGTTGTGTGTTAGATGTTAGTTCTTGTGTGTGTGTATGATGTAGAAATCAATCTCTCAATCCACACTGTCTGTGTACTCTTGTGTTTTCAAGTTTAATATGAATAATGCAATTGAAGGTGTGAGAGCACATCATTTATTGCTGTGTATCTTAATTTCTCCATTGTGCAACAGGGACAAAAGGGAGAACCAGGAGACATAACAGATGTAAGCTTTAGACTTACTTATTGATGTGTGTGTGTGTGTGTGTGTGTCTGCTTAACTATATCGGGGACAAAAAAAATCCATAAAATGTACGGTAAAAATTGCCAGCTAAAAGGTGATAAATAGAGGAGCAATGTTTTAGAATACAGATCTTAAATTTCCAGTTAAAAAGGCATTTCTTTAACTGGTGTAATATTAATTTACCACCCTAATGTTTTGTTACCTACATTAATAAGCATCAAAATCAGGTGATGAGGAGAAAGTCACATGATGTACCAAGGCCTATCACAAAAAGCATTTCCAGAAGCTGAGAAGACTAATATTAATATACTGATATTGATATATATAGAAGGTGCAGAGTGTCGTTCACACAAATACTAAACACCATCACGATGACACGTATAAAATGCAATAAACATTAGATTTTGTATACAACCAAAATCTAAAATCTAATGTTATTTTGAAGAAGAAACATCAGATTTGAAATTCAATGCAGGGAATTATGGGAATGTCAGTATATGTTTTTTTTCTGTAAATTATACAGTTTTTTTATTTCCAAAAAAACCCCAAAAACAGTATTTTACCGTTAAATTGCCTCTGTATAGGGGAACTTGACAAGTTTTTCTTGTAGCATTTTCAGAGTAATGACTTGATTGAGTAAAGGTGTGTGTGCTGTCAGTACGAGGAGTGTGTCAGCAACTTCTCTCTGAAACTACTGCTATGATCCTTCAACACTAATGAGCTCTGCCAGACTTCTGAGTGGATTCTGTAGATTTTCTTCTCGTGTTTGTTTGAAACGGTAGAGCCTCTTGGTAATTAACACTGACGCTCTGTTGATTTTTCCCCCAGGTTGTGGGACCGAGGGGTCCGTCCGGTCCTATGGTACGAATACTTCTGGCATTCTTGGGATTCTCTGGGTTTGCTTTAGCTGTGCTGTTGCAGCATGCTCAGTTTGTTTTCTCTCCTTCACCACACAGGGACCTCCAGGAGAACAAGGGCCCCGAGGAGACAGAGGAGAGAAGGGGGAGAAGGTGGGCTTCAGGCTGCTCTCCCTAGACTAACACATACCAGAGCAGTGCACACAGACTAGAAGACGTCTCATAAGAGAGAGTAACATATCTGTTATCATTATTAACTCTGAGCGGTGAATGTGGTAAATGGAGCCTTTCCATTTGAATGTGTAAATGGTGAAAAGTGGACCACTTTACTTGAAATCACCTTTTATTACAGCCCTTAAAATAGATCAACAGCGTTCTTTGTCAGGCTATAGAGCTAATGGTGTGTGTCTGTGTTATCGTTGCTTTAGCTCTGGGTGTGTGGCACTGACCAACACAAACCAGATCTGTGGCTCAGATCTGTGTTTTCAGTGCATTTCTCTGGCTCTGTCTTTAGGGAAGTCCAGGGCCCCGTGGAAGAGATGGTGAGCCAGGGACCCCTGGAAACCCCGGGCCCCCTGGACCGCCTGGGCCAAACGGACCTCCGGGCCTCGGTGGAGTGAGTATTTGTGGGATTTATCGACAAATAAGACTTGAACGCTAAATCTCTGTCAGGACAGATGAGATTCTGATGTCTCAGCTTCTGTTCATCCGCATGAACAGCTCGAGCAGACAGCAAGCCACACGGGGGCTTTTGGATTATGTGGATTGTGTTTATGTTGTACATCTGCTCTTCTCCAGAACATCGCTGCTCAGATGGCTGGTGGATTTGATGACAAAGCTGGAGGAGCACAGATGGGAGTGATGCAAGGACCGATGGTGAGTCTCACACCTGAACATAATCATGCTGTTTAAAACAGTACTGCATAGAGCTGTCCTCGGTGCACAATTCACAGTGTAATATTCTGCTTCTAATAGTAATGTGAAGGAACAGTGCACTGTTTGATACCAAAGATGAGGGGGAAATGAGATTGAACTTGAATTTTAAACTGTTCAGCTACATTTAAATTGTGATTTATTATACAATTTAATTATGCAATAATACAATTAGAAATGAATAATGCATGAAAACAGGATGTGTAGTCTAATCATTTTCATCTAACTAGTCATTATAAACACAAAGAAACCTTCTAAACTTTATATAAAAAAGTGGCATCAGTATCTAGAGTGTTTAGTGTCTCAGTGAGGGATGTGTAGAATATTGGCTGGTTATTAGTACTTATTATAGAGGACATATTTAGGCCGCATTCTGCATGGCCATAGTCTAGATCCTTTAACCTACACATCTTGCTAAATATTAATAAGCAGGCAGTTAGGAGTTTACTGAGGCCAAATTCGTAGTTATTACTGAATTGATCACTAAACTTAAGTGTGAGATTGATTGTTATCGATGACATCACATCTAATCAGCAGCATTCACACTGATGCACAGATCTCTCTGGGTCTTAAAGTTCATTGTCTGTATTTACACTATATTCTTAAAAGCACTTCAGACAGCATAGATGATGCATTTGTGAGGTTTTTGGAATGAAACACCTCGCCCACTCTGCACCGAGTATACTATAAACTATATGGATCATTCTTACTTTATAATTTGTATGTGCATGGAATTGGCAGAAAGCAGATAAGCTGAAACTTGCAAATAACATCTGAAATCGTTAAGGACTGATTGCTGAAAGAATCACAGTGCCTTGGAGTTTTATTATTATGATTCACTCTCAATCTATAGTCCTGTGTGAGAGGCTGCCTGTACTGACCCTATTGTCTTATTGAGTCTAAATATATGTTCACTGAGACAAGGCAATCTTTTTTTCTATGAGAGTTTATTTTAAGGAGAGGCTTTATGTGTATGAGCAGCTCATGTTGGTGATCATGTCAAGTGCAGCCTGTTTTTCTGCCTCTATTTCAGTGTCTATTGCTGTGGTCAATCTGACCCAATCTGACCCTTTTCCTGAAAACTGTAGTTAATTTTATTGCATTTGACTGAAAGTTAAAAAAAGGATAATTTTTGGTAAAAAAAATATTTGTGTTGTTAAACTTGCTGTTTCTGATCAAAAATGAATGGCCTACAAAAAATGCATTTTGTTTTAGACTGATAATATAGTGAATATGAGCTATTTTGTCTCAGTTATCACAGGTTTTATATTTGTTTTGTTAAGTGATTGACCATGGGCCTTACAGATCTGAATTTATGAGTGTTTATCACTCAAATCATGAGATCAGATCAATAAGAAATACAAACCCTGTGCTTGAAAGTAAACAAGTCCATAAAAAGATTACATCCAGTTTTTGAGGATAATATAGCATAATGAGAGATATACAATTTTTAAAAGCCAGGTCTTTTTTGAACAGGAACACCAAATTAGGTCATTTTTTATTGCAGCACAAGGGTTAAAATGCCCCCATCTGAGAGGCAGATAAACCCAGAGAACTAGTCCCAGCGCCGGGTTAACCTGAAGCTCAGTGAGCATCTGAACTAGAACACAGATACAGGAGGCTCATTAAAAACTGTTCAGATTATCTGGTTTAAAAATAGGGCTAGTTTATTTAATTTTAGTTCTAATTTTTTTATAATTACATTTTTATTATTGATTGGCTAGCTCTTTTTAAAGGGGTCATACGGTGGAATGTGTGTTGGGAGTGTGTGTACACAACCACTCTACAATGATAAAGATCCACCATGAGTTTTCTTTTAATTTAAAAAAATATAAGTTGCCCCTTCTGAAATCAAGCCATTCTCAAATGTATGTCGGTGTGCCGTCACACCGACGGAGGCCACTCCCACAATAGTTGATTGACAGCAGCGTGTCACACAGACTGAACTGGTGTGTTACCTCAGACCCGCCCTGAGTGAGCGTCATCAGACCGAGACGCAGAGACAAGCAGGACTCCAAGAGATTGAGCTGTTTTGTTGTTGAATGTATTAATGAACAGAGCAGTAGTTATTTACCCCGACATCTGAGTGACTGAAGACACAGAGGATTAACGTTAACGTTAGGTTCTGAACGCCCCCTTGATCAACCGAAATGCGTTTATGTTCACGAGAATCATTCATGATCCAGCGTCACCTACAGAAGCAGTGAGTATAATGTGCCTTTCCTAATAATGTGCTAATTAGCAAGTTTCACTATGAATACGGCTAAAAAAAGATCCTCTGAGAGCGCCTTGGAAAAGAGGGGCGGAGTCAGCAGAGCTCGTGAAGATTTAAAGGGGAAGAACACAGAACAGAGTGATTTCAAAACAGCTGTTTCTGACAGGGGAAAATGAGCATTTTTACACTATCTTTGAGAAATTTTAAAGCAATCTATATTACAAACTTTCCATTAAGAGCCTAAAGAATCATATTAGCTTGTGGAAAATTGCTTTTGTATGACCCCTTTAATATTAAAGTAATTAAGAAAATTGAAAAATTGAAACAGATCATTGTGATGGTCTTCAGCACGTCTAGATGGCTCCCAAAACGTTAGTTATTTTTTCTCGCGGCATGCAAACATCTGAAAGTATATTTTTGTGTCCTGACTGATGTAAGAGCTGTGTTTGCTCCGCAGTGACGAGGAGAACACAGAGTGTTTTAATCTCTTCAGGAGACTCCTGCTGCGTTCACTTACATATCCACCACTTTAAACAATGAGAGTCATTCAGGAGCTCGGCCTCGCTTCAGTCCGTGTAGACGGAGAGTTTTCTGTGGGTTCAGGAGAAGCCATCTAAATATCCCATGTTTTCTTCGGTTGCTGCTTAGAAGTTAGTAATGTCAGCTTAGTCTATAAGTAAAATGTCAAATATTATTACATGTACTCCAATGAAAAGGCATCTCAGTAAGAGAAGCTATGAAAAAAATCCCCCTGTTCAGAACCATTATGATTATTACCTGTCTGAACATGGCTGATGATTTTTTCTCAGATGAATTATTATGTTTGTGCTGATTGTCACTTTTCTTCATGCCACTGGTGAAAGATTTAATTGGTGGTAAGTCAGAAGTGTTCAGAGCTGAATTCTCCGAGTGTTTCTGCTCCAGCGAGTCGCTCTGTTGCCCTGAGGGCTCCACGCAGATCTCACTCAAACACACTCATGGTACTCTGTTTGTTCTTCAGGGTCCGATGGGTCCTCGAGGACCGCCAGGCCCCAACGGATCTCCTGTGAGTGTATTTACTACATAAACGCATGCCATAATGAGTGAAATACAGGCGGTGTGTTTTTATCCTTAGGAAGATGTGCATAAATATGGTGTGTAAAATGATACTTTGCTTCCTAAAGATAATAACATGTCACACATACACACACACACCCTCTTTCTCTCTCTCTCTCTCTCTCTCACACACACACACACAGGTTAGCACTAGTAACTTCCATCCTGTCTGTTTGCTGCAGGGCTCTTTCCTCATTCTACCATCACACAAACAGATCATTCATCTCATCTCTTTTCTCTACACACAGTTTACACGTTTTTAGATTTTAATCTTTAAAAGCAGAATTTTGTTGTAAAATAATGTTTTTGTTGTTGTTATCACTGTAGTTATAGTTTATATGAAGGGCGAGTGACAATCTTGTAAAAAGTCTACACACAGACTCATCCTGTGTTCCAGGCAGAAGCAGTCTAATAATACTTCTTCTGGCTGTACACATACTGATCATATAAATATTGTTTCTGGCATGAGATTGCACACAGTCTGATGTGAATTGGGCTCATTTTTGCTGCAGGGCCCGCAAGGATTTCAAGGAAACCCTGGAGAAGCCGGAGAGCCCGGATCATCCGTACGTAAAAGAGCTCATTACTGGTGATTAGAGTCAGTCTCCTGGTGTGCTAGTGCTGCTTCAGTTAGCCAGAATCATTCTAATTGAATTAAGCCTCTAGATCTTGTATTTAGGTCAGCAAGGTGCACGGCTCGCTGGACTCGGCTCTGAATACAGTTCAGCATTGTTCTGACCAAGTGCAGTGTTTCAGATGGTTCTCATGTCCCAGTCTCACATTTGTGTTTTCTCTCGACAGGGCCCAATGGGTCCTCGTGGCCCCCCGGGGCCCTCGGGAAAACCAGGAGATGATGTAAGTACTCTCCCCTTACACTGTTTCTTCCTCATAGCATTCAGGATAAGGAATGTGTTTGTACATCCCACGAACACTGTCCCAGGTTATGACTATAGCTCCGTGATCTCTCTCCTCCTGAAACACTTGCCAAGGTGTTTTTCCCCGCTCTGCCTTCTCCAGCTGTTCTTCTCTTCAGACTCCATTCCTTCCATTTCTCCTGCCCACATCACACACCATTCACACACATCATGCCGAGAGAGTCTTGAAGTCACTGGTGTCAGGATGGCAGCAAACACCTTTTACTCAAAGTTTAAAATATATTTAACTTTTAATTTCAGCTACTTATCAAGGAAAATATTGTAATCGAATCTAACATAATCCTGAATTGAGCTAATCTGAATGATGACTACTGTAGAGCTGCTTTACAGCTGAGACTGAATGTTTCATATTTGCTGGTATTTTACTGTTTATCTCTGTGAGGCTACTTGGACACAATCTGTATTGTATAAAGCAATGTAAAAACATGTGTGAAAAATGATGCCCAGCTGCAGCTCTGATGTAGAAGCATAAATTGCAAATGTTTTGCTTCTAGATAGGTTTGTAGTTACACTTTTCTGCCACAAGATGACATTTGAGCACAGTAGCGCTCTCAGAGTCTCATTATAAACTCTGTTTCTCTTGTAGGGAGAAGCAGGCAAGCCTGGAAAAGCTGGTGAACGTGGACCTTCTGGGCCTCAGGTGAACCCTTTAAATTAAAACAGCATTAAAGCGCTTGATCTGTGTGAGAAGAGCGATGCAGGGACTGCTGCCCTGGTGTTCAAGCTTTTGCCCAGATGTGAGATGCAGCTGTGGACACAGGCCAGAGAAAGAAAGAAGAGACGTCTGAATGCTTCCATTCACCTCATACCACTCTCTCTCTCTCTCTCTCTCTCTCTCTCAACACAGGGAGCCCGTGGATTCCCAGGAACACCAGGTCTACCTGGAATCAAGGGACACAGAGTTAGTGCACTTTTTCAACATCTGATCCTTTTGTGGTCAGTCTCTTAAGACCAGACACTACAGGTGAAGAGAGTAAACATCCTTAGCTATAGACCACCCCTAGTGATTTAGAATTACAAAACTACATTTTCAGCAGATTTTTTTTTGGGACTATAAATCAAACGTTACATGAACAAACTTGTTGGCAAAACCCTTCAGAAGTGTTGGTGTAAGTGGAGAAAACTCTTTAAAGATTTGTTCTGGAATTGAAATCTACTGATGCAAATATATTTCAAGAGTTCACGTTTCCTAGTAATAAAAAATAGAGCGAATTTGGCGAGCTGTCTGGGGAACGAGCCGGGAGAACAGCGGACTCCGAACCCTAGGGGAAATAACCCCAGCGAGGGTGAGGGTTCAGCGTTCGGCTCATTCACCGACTGCCCCCGGGACGGAAAGGTATGGAGAAAGCGGCGAAGGGGAGGAGGAGGGATGCATTCAAAGCGAGATGTGGGAACATGAAATTGGGGCGAATTTATAGTAAGGGGAAAGCAATTTGATTGGAAGTGATTGATTAGGGAACCGGCTGCCAGCCGTGTATGATTACTGCGTGTGATTACTGCGTTCACGATCCTCTCGAAACCATGTTATTTGTAAAACATAAACTAAAGTGTGATAAAGTGTAAACAAACACTTCAATGCATATTTTGTATGTTTCCTTTAGACTAGTATAAAAGAAGACATGTTGTAAATGCAAAATAGACCAAAATCGTGTCAAATTCTAAGATATCTTTAAAGCTTCTTGGGATACAGGTATACAAACGTCACAGAAAAAAAACATCTCCAGGTTATGTATGTAACCCTAGTTCCCTGAGGGAACGAGACTAGTCACGCTGAAGACATTACCTGAAGGGGAACTTGCTCTTTCCCTCTTTCCTAGCCAGTCATCTACAAATTTTTGTGTGAAAATAACATTATGATAAGCTGCCATATTTCTGAATTGATTTTTATCCTTCTATAATTTGACTCTGAATCTCAGGTGAAAAATGAACAGTTTGACCCCCCACCACAACATAGTGGATTACTCTGTACATATTCATCCATGACCTTTCATATTTTGGCTTCCCTCACTATACATGTCTGTTCTTCTTCAGTCAAAAGTATGAGTTGAGTTGACATTGGTTTGTCTGTAGGGGTCTCACTTCATCACTATCATTATCATGTGTTGATCTGTGGTGTGTTTGTAGGGTTATTCAGGTCTTGATGGTTCTAAAGGAGAGTCCGGAGCCACTGGAGCTAAAGTATGACTTTCACTAATCACATTTCCATCATGACGTGTGAAGTTCTGGGTCTGACCCATCTCTCTCTGTCTGTGTCTGTCAGGGCGAGGCCGGGTCTCCTGGAGAAAGTGGAGCTCCTGGACCGATGGTACGTGTTTGTGGTCAGCTGCTGTCCTGTTGTACATATGACCACAACTAGAAACCTCAGCCGTTTCTCTGTATTCCTAACACACAAGCAGCTGTAGTATGTTTTTTGAACACCTGAGCTGATGTCAGATTCAAACAAACATCAGTACACACACACACATGATAAACACTTGATTTCAAATGATTTTCACTCATCAAGCTGCTCTCTGGATCCCACTATTGACTCAAACAAATCTTTTGAGTAAACATCTGAGGCAGTTATATTCATTAGATAAATGATGTTTGTGTGTGTGTGTTTCTTTAGGGGCCCCGTGGTTTGCCTGGAGAACGAGGACGTCCAGGACCATCCGGAGCTGCTGTAAGAATCACTCACCTCTTCATCAACCTTCTTTCTTTCTTCTGCAGCACAGCGACAAATATTTGATATTGTATAAAAGCATTTCTGTATCTGTCTTCAGAATCTGTCACACAGCCACAGTACAGCATCTGTTAAAACATAAAGCATCTAGAGTATAAAGTAATGAAGTACTTGAAGGCCTCTCTGTGTCTTGCTCTCTTACTCACACTCACACATCTACATGCCGTGTCTCTGATCGTGATCTTAGGTGTAGTGTTGCTTGTGTATTCTGATGATGGGTTGTGGTGTTGTGTTTGATCAGGGTGCTCGAGGGAATGATGGTTCTCCTGGAGCTGCTGGTCCTCCTGTGAGTCTTCATCTTCTGAGGCAGTAACTTTTTTTTCATTTGAGGATTGTTGGAGGAACAGAAGCATTGTGTACAGCTCAAGTTGTTTGTCTTAACAGGGTCCGGTTGGTACGGCTGGAGCTCCAGGGTTCCCAGGATCCCCCGGTTCTAAGGTGTGACATCTTTTAATTCAGATCAGATGTCTACACTGCTTTATTATTTGTGCATATATGCATATATACAACTTATGCATGTTTTGAGAAACTATCATATAAATATCACTGCTGACTGTAAGGTTATTTCTGCTATTAAGAGACAATAAATTGAGTAATAATCACAGGTTTATGACCACATTAATACAGATGAACATACAGCCCAGGCTCTGGAAATCACATTTGAAAATGTTGCTGATCTTCAGAAGAGGAGTAGTCATGTTAAAGCAGAATGTGTCATGATGTTTTTTCCTTCATAGGGAGAAGCAGGACCTACTGGAGCCAGAGGACCTGAAGGAGCACAAGGACCCCGCGGAGAGTCTGGTGTTCCCGGATCTTCAGGACCTTCTGGGATCTCTGTGAGTAACAGAAGAAGATTAATACGATCACAAATTACTCTAATTCATCGATCACCATCCACACTGTGAATGAGGTCAGAGGTCACTCCAGAGGTGTAGTAGGTCACTGTGGATTACAGAAACTAAAACTGTTGACACAGCCAGTGAAATGAAGTTATGCCCAAAACATGACTGAAACTTGTCCTGAACACATTTCTCTGCAAGAAAGAGCATAGCTGGGTGGACATTGATGATATAACTGGAAGTGCCACGGTTTTCTGGCGTTAGCTGGTTTAGCCTGACCAGAGGAATAGTGCCCAACTACACCAACCTAACCAGTGGAAATCCTCTTGGTGGCAGGATTTACGTTCCTCCAGCTGAGGGTTTAATAAGAAATATATGTCATTGATGCTACAGCTCAGGATGGACAGCAGTAAAGGCTTGTGTTCCAGTCCACGGTTTTATGATGTAATTTTCTCACACTTGATTCATCACATCACCTTAACAGCTAAGATAATTGGCTCACAGGTTGTGAGCAGTGAAGTGGATGTAATGAACGGATCACTACAGGTGTTATACACAGTCAGAGAATACATGAAGACTTATTAGAGACAAGAACAGCAAATCAGATTCAGAAGTAAACACAAGAAGACACATCTCCCCCCAGTGGACGATGGGAGAAAATGGGTTTGGTTCCTCCTGAAGTCAGCAATGCTGAAGTGCACCGTTCTTGTGTTCCTGAGGTTAATACGTTTTATTAACTCTATGTTTCAGCAGGAGCTATGCTGAGGAGAGTTTAGCAGCAGATTTCTGCTTAGACTGTAGGATGTGGACCTAGTCTCAGACCTTGTGCTCTGTCTCATTCTGCAGGGTAACCCCGGAACTGATGGCAATCCTGGAGCTAAAGGATCAGTGGTACGTACCCCTGCATGTGAAGAGCACAAGTCTCAGTGTGATTGATCCTCTGTGAGTGAGCTGAGCAGCTTTCCTGATTCAACACATGGGAGAATCACCACCTATGGTTTGATTCCACAGCAGATAGTGTGAGGATTGAAGCTGCGTGTGAATTGCTTTGCTCACGCTCATCTGTGTCATCTCACAGGGTGCCCCTGGTATCGCTGGGGCTCCTGGCTTCCCAGGCCCTCGGGGCCCTCCTGGACCTCAGGGAGCGACTGGACCTCTGGGGCCCAAGGGACAGTCTGTGAGTATATGTGTTCATTTCCAGTGATCAGTATTCAGACAGCCCTTCACTTCTCCAAAATAAACCTAGATCAGGATCTGACACCAGATTTACTCAGCAATAGTGACTGGTTAACTCATTACACTGCTTTACACTACTTTACTTGACTGTTCCCCGGTTAAACCACAGGTATTGTTACTGATAGTAAAATGCAGCATTATTATACTTTATCATAGGCTCAGTACATCTGAATGGATGCCAATGTAACGTACCTGTATTTGACACACAATAAACTCTAGTGTGCAGGAGCACGGGTCGACGACGCTTTGACTCACACACACAAAGAAAGAGTCGTACACACAAATGTAAACAATATTCTTTGTTGTATTTTCTGTCAAAATAACGGAGCTAATGCGCTAAGGACAATCTCATTGGCTGCTTCTCACCTATTGCCGTCCCTGTTTTGATTTCAGCAAATCAATTTGACCAAACGCAGACAACGTGATTAATATTCATGAACCCAGCAGCTCAGTATTCCTAGTGTGTTATATATTGTTATTAGTAGTAGAATTCATAGTGTCAGAATTGTATCAAAATTACATTATTTAATTTTTCCTAACTTTTTTCCTAACTAACGCAAATATACATTCATGGTTAGTTCTATCTAGTGATGTGTCGTTCGCGAACGAGCCGGATCTGAGAGCCGATTCTTTGTACCTGCACTAAAGACATGAGTGTTTTGTGATATATGTTTATTATATATGTTAACACTTTCAATTGTTTCAAGTTTTATTAAAATGTTTAACTGTGCATTTTTAAATGAAAAATAAGAATTACAAAGTTGGGCTAAATTGGGCTAAAAAAGAAGGCTCTGAGTGATGCTAAATAAAGAGCCATTTGGGAGCCGTAAGAGCCGGCTCTTTTAAGGGAGCCAAGCCAAAAGAGCCGAATCTTTGAAAAGGGCCGAAATGCCCATCACTAGTTCTATAATCTTATTGTCATGAATGCGACGTGAGGCATGCGGATCCAAGTGCAACTAGTTGATTACAAACACAGAGTCAGTACAGGCAGAGTCGAGGCAATAGCAAACGGGAACATAGTAGGCAAAGACGAGAGAATAATGCAGTATAACGAGGCGGTCAGACGATTGGTGAACGGTAATGGTATTAGCGCAGTATCATATTATAGTGCCTTTAAAATAACAAAAAGGTGTCCATAAAGAGTTGATGATATTTTTTCAATAATATATTACATTTGATCTCTCACATTGTCCCACAGAAAATTTTAAAGTGTTGATCAGTGTACAATGTTTCATAATAATAATTTATTGGCGATTTATTGATTTCACCAAGTACACAGTGTTCCTGGAACAACATTCCAATCAAACCAATCAGATTTGAAGGGAGCTTTTCTGGAAATCGTTTTGGTAACACTTTAGAATAACGTCCCGTTGTAAGTCATTTATAAGTGATTAGTTAATGATGAAATGTTCATCTACAAAACATTCACAGTTGATAAAGTACAAGTAATTTACAAGTTGTGATATGTTGAAAAGCACAAAAAAAGTTTTTTTTTAATTTATTAAAGTGTGTAAACCCTTTGTCTCATTAGGACAGACTTGTGTTCTGTGTGGTGTGTGACAATGTGAACTAGTTTTACCCTCAACTGAAGTTCACATGAGGTGCACAGTGCTAAAATACATGTAAAATACATGTGTTTACCATCTTTACCCAACATATCGTCTGTCCTAATGAGACAAAGGGTTTACACACTTTATTAAAAAAAAAAAACATTTTTGTGCTTTTCAACATATTACAACTTGTAAATTAATTAACTAAACATAATAATCCCTTATTAATAATTTGTGAATGTTTTGTAGATGAACATTTCATCATTAACTAATCACTTATAAATTACTTACAACGGAATGTTATTCTAAGGTGTTACCATAGTTTTACACTTTTGTTAATCAGCTGTAATTTCCCACTGATTTTAGGAATAGATTTTGGGTAGGGATAGGGGTAGGGATAAGACAGTAATGTTGATCCAGGATCACGTCTTTGTTACGAGGGAGGAGACGAGAGGCATGCGGATTTACGTGCAAGCTGTTTAATAAAAAACTCAGAGTACAAACAGGCAGGGTCGATGACGGCAGAACAACAATGGCAGAGGCAGAGCAAAAGAGTAGTCAAAATCCAGACGAGAGTCGGTAACGGTAAATCCAATTAACAAGACAGAAGAATACTCAACACATAACGAATTACACGAACCAGGTTTACAGTGCAATGGACCGTGAGGAGACAGACAAACACTTCCGGGTTTTATACAGGTGAAAGTAGAATGAAAAACTGACACAAAACACACACACACAGCTTGCAGGGAGCTGAATTGCCATGCGCAGGTTGTCACATCCAGCTGATTATGACAGTCTTAATTGGCAAAATCACAGCAACCCTTTTCCTGGTAATTAGTTACTTTTATAATGATGTAACTCATTATAATGAATGAATGTAACATTAATATTTGTGGGGAGTAACTATAACTAATCACTTTTTTAAAGTAACGAACCCAACACTGGAGAACACAAAACAATCATCCTTCAGAGACTCTTGTGATAAGTGTATTAGAGCTAATCTCTCCAGCTTGACTTGAGTTCAGTGTGAAAATGTGTAATATCAATTATTGATTATGTTTTGCCCTGTGCCATAACACACTTTATCACATACAATTACACTGAACTCTTTTAATTAAACAAAACACAAATATTGATGTTAGTTAGAGATTTTTATCTTTTAAAATGTGGTTTGATTTTATTTTATTTATATATTTGTTTCATTTAATTTATTGGTTGGCATTTACCCTATATGTTTATGTTCTTGTTCCTTTACTTCTTTATAGTGAAAAAAAACTATACTTCTAGCCTAAAACCCTTCAATCCCACCAGTAATCTTAATTCAGAATGTTTTCTGGTCTGTTTATGATATTGTTGATATGAGTCTGATGTGTGTCTGTTTTTAGGGTGATTCAGGTCTCGCAGGGTTCAAGGGTGAGGCTGGACCCAAAGGAGAAATTGTAAGTTCTGTTTCTTTCATTCACACTAGAAGTTAATCATGGTCATTTAACTTCATAAATAACTTCATAATTTAGCTGAAATACAAGACGTGACTGCAATGTAAACCCTTCCTTTATGAAGATGTTTTCTTACATAAAGCAATGTCACATTAAAATAACATTAAAACTTATTTTTAACATGGTAACATGTTACTTCATAAGGATTTTAACTAAAAGTAACTGACCTCTTAATTTAACAGCTGCACAGATGAATGTGAACAGTAATTTAAATCTACTATGACTGTGTTTTTGTGCTGTATCTGTCAGAGTGGTAATTAACGTGAATTAAATGTGTTGCTGTCATAGTTAAATGAAAACATGGGTATTAAGTGAAGGATGGTTTGTTTAGGGCAATGCTGGGCCTCAAGGTGCCCCTGGCCCCGCTGGAGAGGAAGGCAAGCGAGGACCCAGAGGAGAGCCTGGCGCTCTTGGACCCGTCGGGCCGGCCGGAGAGAGAGTAAGACACGGCTTCTTCATCTTTCGTACCTTCTATATGTGACCTATATGAGCAAATCCTGTCATTCAGCTCTGTGAAGGCTTTGAGATGAAGCTTTATACAGCATCATGTTATTAATGAGATTAATCAAGGATGACATGTTTTCTGCAGGGAGCTCCTGGTAATCGAGGTTTTCCTGGACAAGATGGTCTGGCTGGACCAAAGGTGAGACGCCTCACATGTCAGAACTAAGTTCTGGCAATTTGCCTGGAACAGAAGTAACGTTACTAGCAAATTAGTGACATTTTAGGAAAATAAATTTCTGATGCAGTTTCTGACGGTTGCAATACCACGGGTTTACATCAATTAACCAGATATTATTATGAAAGGCATGTTTTATCTGATGAATTCAGAATGAACTGAGTTTCTGGTGTCATGCTGCAGGGTGCTCCGGGCGAGCGGGGTTCTCCGGGAGGTTCGGGACCTAAGGGAGCCAGCGGAGATCCGGGCCGGCCTGGAGAGCCAGGTCTACCTGGTGCAAGGGTAAATCAGTCCATCTGTCAGCAGTGTGAACAATCTAAACAAGGTTTGATGATGATTTTACACACTTGCTATGATTCCTTTACACAGGGTCTGACGGGACGCCCGGGCGATGCTGGTCCACAGGGAAAAGTTGGTCCGTCTGTGAGTAAACACTGTTGTACACGATGATTATGCTTATGTTTTGACTATATTTTTACACACATATTCTGACTGTACTGTTAATAGTGAATTTGACCATTGCAACTATAATTTAATTATAATTTCTGCCAATTTGCTCATGCAAAAATAGTTTTTTTTTCCATTTTTACAAATCATTACAAAGAAGTGGCACACATCAATTTGAATTAAACAGGAAACTTTGATGCAGAAAGGCTGAAATAGTCTTTTCTCCTAAATGTGCACTCCAGTAATCTTTGTTTTATTCACAGTTTGGAAAAGTAGAATAGTGAAATGGAAAAACATGTTCTGGATGAACCAGCCCTAAGTCTGTTAAAGGCATAAAGTCCGTTGTTTTCAGCAGACAGTCTTGAAGAGTCTCTGTGTGTCCTGATCTCAGGCCATGCTGCTTCTCATTTAAAGACTTGATCTCTCATAGTGAGTTGTAGTGTTTGTTTACTGAGTAACTGTAGTGCTCTGTCGAGGGTGTAGGGTGCTGCTGGTGAAGACGGCCGGCCAGGACCCCCGGGGCCCCAGGGTGCTCGCGGTCAGCCAGGAGTCATGGGATTCCCTGGACCCAAGGGAGGCAATGTAAGCCATCAAACTCTTGTCCATACACATCTGTTTGTGTCGCAGCTACTTGGATGTGTACATCACTGTGTTGTTTTGTTGTAAACACTTTCTCATGTATAATTGCTCTGCATCCTAACGACTGTTTGACGTAGCATCACTGAAGGCCTCTTCCTCTCTCTGCAGGGTGAAGCTGGGAAGTCTGGAGAGAAGGGCCTCGCTGGAGCTCCTGGTCTGCGTGTAAGTTTCCTTTATGATACTTCAAGAGCACATCTACACAGTCTGACTGATCTTCAGAGCAACTTCGCTCTGGCCAGGACCGCTGCCGCTTGTCATTAGTGATGCCGAGATCTCTTTGGCAGGCTTTCTTGGCCATTTCGTTCCTCCAGCGCTAACACAGTGGCTTGTTTTTAAAGAAAACGTACATTTGATCTTGTCAACTTTATGATTTTTCTAAAGATACATTTGGGTAAACGGTAATTTACAAAGTGGAAAATAGTAAGTTAGATATAAAGAAAACTAGTGACAGGCCTCTATTTGAAGCACAGCGGACCGTGTACAGTATAATTCTTAATGATTCTTTAAATAGCTAAAAACAGTTTCTGAGTCGCAGTGCAACAGATCTCTGAAACATATTCAAGAAGACAGAGCATCTCTTGTGTGTCAGAGTGTGTGTTTATGTGTTACACACTGCTCTGATGTTCTCCCAGCATTCATTTTTAAAAGACTTTTATTGGCCCATTTGCTTAATATAAAATGCGGTTTTAAGTTTTGGTCAGATTTCTATTCATACTGCAGTATCTCTAACGGTCTGTCGGGTGAGTTGGGTGGAAATCATCTTCCCTCTCTGTCTGTTATAGTAAACTGGGTGTGTTTGTGACTTATACTGGTACTGATCCACACGCGATGATAGTTAAGCATCCAACGAAACAGAGAAACACTTCCAGTCAGCTAGAATAGTTCAGAACATTGCATGATGACCTGGAGAACTGAAAACACAGATTCAGCTCAGGTGTGTTGAGCATTATCATCCTGGAGTCTGGGGGTGTATCTGAACATTAGTCCACTCATTCAGTTCACTTGAAGGAGTGAATGAAACCGAGTGTACATTGGTCATACACTCATTTTGCCGGCTTGCTGGGATTAAATGAGTGCACTCGAGAAAATGGATAAAAGCAAGGTTATTTTATTTATTGAAAGATGATCTCTCTCTCTCTCTCTCTCTCTTTTTTCATATGCAACATTTGACAAAACTTTGTACGGTATTTGTGATCTGGACAGGAGGCAGAAAACCACATTAGGGTGTCCTAAACAATCAGAGCCTCAACATAATTGATCTGCAGCACTAAGAGGCTAATCATACAGTGAGTGGCCGGGGTGTTTTTCTCCAGAAGGTTTGAGGTGTTATCTCAGTTATCTGCTGTCTGTCCGATGCTGACATTACAATATGTAGACAGCAAGCAGTGGCACTGAGGCTCTTCTGAAGACACGTACAAGCACACCTCGTCTTGAGATCTCTGCACTGATGGAGTGACCAATGTCTGTGCTCTGCAGGGTCTGCCGGGGAAGGACGGAGAGACAGGTGCTGCTGGACCTCCTGGACCTGCTGTGAGTGTGTCTGCCTATACACTGGTTCACATGATGAGTGTATGAATAGAGTCTGATAATGATGATGATGATGATGATGGGATGTTGACAGGGTCCTGCAGGAGAGAGAGGAGAGCAGGGTCAGCCCGGACCCTCCGGCTTTCAGGTGAGCTAGTCTTATTCAAGAATTTAACATCAGCCTAACTACATGAATTGATTTCTATGGGTTAAAATAGGTAAAGAAGCTCTGTAAGCGAAGAGTACGGTGGAGTGTGTTTCGATCATGTCTTACAGTTATTGTACGTTCACTGTCACAGCTTGTTACTTAACAGTTAACATTAACTCTTCCAGCAGCAGCACTATGATGAGAGATATGCATTCACAAAAGTCATTCTGTAGGAAAAAATAAGTATTCCCATACGTCTGGAACTTGATCTTGAGATCATTCCAGAATTGACAGGCATGGATAAGTGATTTATTGTTGAAGTCTTTTTCTTCCACTAACCTAAAGAAGATTCCCAACTGAATTTCTTCATTCTAAGGCTAAATGATCTTTTACAGATAGTTTTATTGTACAGATTTATCTATAAATATGGACAATAAATAAAAGATGATCATGTACAGTATGTGCCATCCCAGCAGCGCACTACTTGAGGATTTATTTTATCAATAAAAAATGAACAGTTTAGTTTAACACCATGTTTGCTAACCATTTGTTTGTTGTTTGTAGGGTCTCCCTGGCCCCCCAGGGCCCCCCGGGGAGGGCGGTAAACCTGGAGATCAGGTGAGAGCAAACTTAGCTTTACATGTCATTCTGTTGGCTGCAGACAGAGGTGTGATGAAGCCTATGTCTGTCTTTGCTCACTTAGGGTGTTCCTGGAGAGGCAGGGGCCGCAGGGGCCACCGGACCACGTGTGAGTCTACACTTAATGCTCTCTCTTCGGCTCATAAGTGCTCAGTATTCTCGTGCGTTAACGATCTTCCTCCACAGGGTGAGCGGGGTTTCCCCGGAGAGAGAGGAGGAGTGGGGCCCCAGGGCCTCCAGGGGCCTCGCGGTCTTCCAGGAACTCCAGGAACTGATGGGTCAAAGGTGAGCAGATCCGTCAGGCCACTACAGCAATGCAGCAAAATGTTTTATAACTCACACTGCAGCCTTCACTTCAGTAAAGCTCGTGGGTTAAGTGTGCCGAAGCCTGTAATGATCTGGTCATCTGTAGGGTGGCGTGGGCCCGGCGGGGACTCCTGGTGCTCAGGGGCCTCCAGGACTGCAGGGGATGCCTGGAGAGAGAGGAGGTTCCGGTATTCCTGGACCAAAGGGAGACAGAGTAAGAGCCACCTCAGATCCACCCTCACTAGACATCTGAAACTAAGAGAAACTCACGCCTATTTAAAAATGCTTGATTATGAAGGTGATGTTCATGAATGCTTAGAACATGTTAGAAAAGTACTAGTAGAGCTCTGTTGTCCCTTTACTGCTGTGTGTGCAAACATTAGTGATACTGTACTGGACATCAGTAAGATCTGACCATCTGTGTGTCGCAGGGTGACAACGGTGAGAAAGGACCTGAAGGAGCTCCTGGGAAAGATGGCGCAAGAGTAAGAAGATTCAGAGTCTGGGGCCAGATTTACTAAACGAACTAGCATTAAAGCACGATTCTATAAAAGTGCAGAAGGGAGGAGGAACATCTGTGTGATTTACTGACGCTGTACTCATCAAAAAAACACAGAAGCAGATAGTCTCCGTAATGACCTGCATGATCAACTGAGAGAACCGCTAATACCTCCCGCTTTATTTGGGGGTTGGCGCAAACTCTTAGTAAACCTGGCCTCTTGTTAATATTTTCACGACTTACTTTGTGTTGGTTTTCACATGTAGGGTTAGTTAGTGATGAAGTTTTATGAAGGCTTTGTGTCTCTACAGGGTTTAACTGGTCCAATCGGTCCTCCTGGTCCTGGGGGGCCCAACGGTGAAAAGGTACTAAAGTCATCAGTATATGATCAGTTTGTTAACGTGTTGAATGTGTAATATTATCCTCTATGCCGTACGTTCCTCAGGGAGAGTCTGGACCTGCAGGACCGTCTGGAGCTGCTGGTACTCGTGGTGTTCCTGTGAGTCCCTCACTAATGATAGTGCCATTTATCTACTTTTCATACTTTCCACACTGAAATCTGTATATTTTTGCAACTTGTGTATGTAACTCAATGCATGCATTGATCTTCATTTGCTCAAACTTTCTACCGGCCTCTGAATCTACATACAGAGAAGTTTATCAGTTTTGTCATCCTGTATCTAACTTTAGACATTATATGACACGCTTCGGATCTCTGTTTTAATATGCTTCATGCATATGCCCTTCTAGGAAAAAGAGTGTGACATGAGCAACCTCTATGCCATGGCATCATTATTGTACATATATAGTATAAAACTATTGTAGTATGTTATAATAAAACCAGGCTTTTGTTTTTGTCAGGGTGACAGAGGAGAGACTGGTCCCCCTGGTGCTGCTGGTTTTGCTGGTCCTCCTGTGAGTACACCGCACCTCTTCTTCACTCTTTTTTTTATTTCTACTAACAGTAAAACTCTCAGATGCTCTCATACGCCAAACTCACACCATCAAACTACTGGAAAAGCTGTTTTTAATATTATAGCAGTGCACAAATGAAACCCACTAATAAAAAAGACTGGCTCAGAGACTACCCAACTAATGGTGACACCAGGCATATAAGTGTTTGTGGACTTTTTAAGAGAGGGCAGGCAAGTATCATCTAATCATTAATGATGGAATGACATCAGCTCATTACCCAGAGCACTTTGTTGCACTTCTGTCCTGCAGAGTTTAGATCCAACCCTAATCAAACTCCTGAAGCTGCTAATTATCGTCTTATTAGATGAACCTCCAGGCAGGTGTTGAGGCAAGTTAAGCCTGATATACTTCAAACATAGTTTGTTTTTGTGTTAGTTTAGTACAGTATACTGTTTTCCGAAGATGCGGGCAGTAGATTAAACACTCTAGCGTATGCCCCCAACACAACAACGATGCTGTATCTAGGTGTGAGATGGATGAAGGTCAGAATGTAATAGACAAAATAATAATTTAGCAGCAGTTTAGCAGCAGTTCAGTGCCAATGTTTGCAATGCAAAAGAACAATTACATTTCCATAATCAGCTCTTTATGTGTCAGTGGCTCATAGTCTGAAAACTTTAGCACAAATATTGAAGTCTGTTTATTTTACTAGTGTTCGTTCGTTTTTATTCAATTGTATAAATTATTGCACCTTTTTATGTTATTTGGTGTCGTGGTTTACTTTGGAAAACTTGACATTCGACACAGTGTATTTATGTTGCTAGTGGCTTATAGATGTTGTTATCCTGTCTGACCTCCGCTGAAACAGAAACGAACCAGGTGGAAAAAAATCTTCATCAAAGAAGGTGGAGTTTCAGAACACACCCACCAATTGCGTAACCACCATGGACCAATAATAGCTCAAATGTGTTTAGGAGCCAAATGAATCCCCCTAAAAAGTTTGTTTGGGTGAGCTGTTTTGAAATTCAAACTTTAAGCTTCGGCCTGATTGTGTACGAAATGGTGTCATATCAGTTCACTCTTTGAGATATCAGTGGAGAAGTTGATTCAGGAACTGCAGCTGTGGTGATGATTGTCAATTCAATCATTGTGAACTTATTTTAAAACATATTTGAGGAAATGCGGTGGAGGAAGAAGCCAAGGAGATGTATTTAAATTCAAAATCAATAACTAAAATTCATAATCGTGAATTGTACATCAAACCTGAAGTAA
The DNA here is from genome assembly GCA_032359435.1 of Enteromius unitaeniatus. Lineage (NCBI taxonomy): Eukaryota > Metazoa > Chordata > Actinopteri > Cypriniformes > Cyprinidae > Enteromius > Enteromius unitaeniatus. The sequence goes on from JAUMHI010000052.1 coordinate 1,389,656, forward strand.
ACAGTTTTAACATTTTAAAAGTCATATGGATGGATGTATTGCCTTTACATCTTGAGTAATGACATAAAGGTGTGAGTGTTGAATCACTGACAGCACTAACATTGACATTAACTGACTGTTCATTGATTGATCTGGACATGTTAGGGTGCAGATGGACAGCCTGGGGCTAAGGGAGAGCAGGGCGAAGGTGGACAGAAGGGTGACGCTGGTGCACCAGGCCCTCAGGGGCCTTCTGGAGCTCCGGGTCCTCAGGTAACTTCAGCACAAAGAGTTGCTTTCCTGTCTGAAGATAACATTTGCTTTGTATTTCTTCATATGGTGTATTCCTGGTTTGGTTACAGGGACCAACTGGTGTGTCTGGACCAAAAGGGGCTCGTGGTGCTCAAGGACCTCCTGTAAGTACTAACAGGAGACTGTCTTATGTAAATTTAGATCATAACACTGAATGTTTATTTTTATGTATTTTATAGGGTGCCACAGGTTTCCCTGGAGCTGCTGGTAGAGTTGGACCTCCTGGTCCCAATGTAAGTAAACCAATGGATCTATTCACACTTACAAAGACCTCACTCAAGGGTCATGACCTGAGAAACCAAAATTCACTTGATCTTCTGACATATAAGAGTTCATTGTAAGAACTTAAAACTTTCTTATTAGTCTAAAAACAACTTTTATTGAAAGACGTCTGTCAAAATGACAGCTTGTGGAATGTTCTATTATATGATGTAATAGTGTGGATAAACTCTGACTTCACTTCTACATCACTGCCCTTTTAGCTCCGCCCACCGATTCTACATTACTGCCAGTTTAGTTAAAAACAAATGTTCATGATCCCTTCAAGCAGTAACTGCTCAATATAAAAATGTACATTATTAATGCAGTGTTAAACATGATTAACATAAAATACGCAAATGACAAATTAAAGTCCAAATTACTACTGCATTTTGGTTACACTTTATTTTGATCGTTCGCTTTATGCATTCTACTAACTATAAGTAACTTCGCAATTACATGTCAGCTAATTCTCATCAACTTGCAACTACTGTACATGCCTACTAACTCTCAGGTTAAGTTTAGGGTTAGTAGAATAAGTTGACATGCAGTATATGTTTGTCATACTCAGTTGTATGTTGTCGACACATTAAAATAAAGTGTTAGAGGATTAGGCAGACAATCTATTAATTCTCTAATGACTGCTAATCAACATGTAGTTGCCAATTACTGTTGCCAAGTACCGTTACCCATATTTCGTGTATGCAGATGTCCTTTCACGTTCTGTGTCCTCCACACCTCAGTGTTTTCATTCATGTTAATGTGTTGGTTCACATCACTCTTAGGGTAACCCTGGTCCGGCTGGTCCTGCTGGTCCTCCTGGTAAAGACGGTCCTAAGGGTGTTCGCGGTGATGGTGGTCCTCCTGGAAGACCCGGGGATGCTGGCTTGCGTGGGGCGGCTGGGACTCCTGGAGAGAAGGGAGATCCTGGAGAAGATGGGCCTCATGTACGTAGTTTTACTGGCTCTCTTTAGCATCAGTGTTAATATACAGCTTCCAGCTTTACACTCTGAGTGTTACTTAGAGAGATTACATGCAAAGTCCACACTCATTTTGTGATGAGTGTCTCACATGTGACCCTGCAGCACAAAATAAGTCATAAGGGACATTTTTTTTAAATTGAGATGTATATGTAATCGAAAAGTTTAATAAATAAGCTTTCCCTTGATGTATGGTTTGTTAGGATAGGACAATATTTCACCAAGATAATATTTGAAAATCTAGAATGTGAGTTCGCAAAAAAAAAAAAAAGAAATCTAAATACTGAGACAGCCGCCTTTAAAGTTGCCCAAATAAAGTCCTTAGCAATGCATATTACTAATTAAAAAATAAGTTTTCATATATTTATTGTAAAACATGTACAAAATGTCTTCATGGAATATAATTATTTACTATCCTAATGATCTTTTTGTCATAAAAGAAAAATAGATAGTTCTGACCAACTCAGTGTATTGTTGGATATTGCTACAAAGATACCTGTGCTGCTGTGCTTCAGAGACACATATTGTACACATTTTTAGGTTCTTTTGTGATTGTGGCTTTGACTTTCGTCCTGTCTCAGGGTCCAGATGGGCCTGCAGGTCCTCAGGGTTTGGCTGGTCAGCGTGGTATTGTTGGACTTCCAGGACAGCGTGGTGAAAGAGGTTTCCCCGGCCTGCCTGGACCCTCTGTGAGTCTCCACTGTCCCAGATTAACACACTTTCATTTAGGATAGTAAAGCTGACAGTGACAGGAGACAGAGAAACCGTTCAAGTTTTTGATCATTTGATGATCCCCATCGCAGGGTGAGCCTGGTAAACAAGGAGCTCCTGGAGGACCTGGAGACCGTGGACCCCCTGGACCCGTGGGGCCACCTGGTCTGACCGGACCTGCTGGGGAACCTGGGAGAGAGGTATGTTACAGCCAGCCATGGTCCTGGGGATTTACTTCAGCAAAACCTGTAAAATTAGCCTGTGCTCAAACCAAGAAAATTATGCAAACTGCACAGTTCAGATTCATTCTAAATGATGTTTAATTCATTACTTTCTGCACAAATCCAAATGTGGGATTGTTGCACGTATTGTGTGCTTGGTGTTACTTGCAGTGCTCACTTTGAAAAATACGCCAAAGCCCATGATAAATCCTCTAGACTTTAGTCTAGAAATTGCTATAAACCAATGGTTCCCGGTCCTGGTCCTGTAGTCCCCAGCTCTGCACACTTCAGTTCAATTCAAGTTTATTTGTATGATGTTTTTCATGATGCAAATCGTTGCAAAGCAGCTTTATAGAAAGTCTAAGTTTCTACATTATATGTATTAATATCAGTGGTGGCCATCTCAAGTTAATGTCCTTACGGCAGAAATGTACAGTAAAAATCAAGTAGTTAGATTTGACATGGGTCTGTAATTTTTCAGTTCGTTAGGATCTAGTTCTTAATAATAGACTTAAGGTGTAGTTCAGCCAAAAATAAAAATGGTCCTGTCTTTTCAAACCTTTGAAGCATCCTAGTTGTATGTGACTTTGTTTTCCAGACGAATCCAATCGGAGTAATAATAAAAAATTGTCCAGACCCCTCCAAGCCCTTAAATAGGTTTAAGCGGGTGATAGCGTTACACTTCGGAAGACGTGAAATAAACGTCCCTCACACAGCTCCAGAGGTTGCATAAAGTCCTCCTGTATAATATTTCTGACACTATCTATTTTATCAATTAGTAAATTCATAATGTCATCACTACTAAAAGGAAATATTTAGTTTGTGTGACATCTAAGAGTGTGTGTTATTTTTACAACAGCTCAATAAACAAGAAGTTAATTAAGAAACGTAGTTTTTCGACACCAGATTTCCTGTTTTTGCTCTCTTTAAACAATAATACATAATTTCAAATAAAACCACAAATATTATTTTGTGGTTATTACATTATCTAATCAATGAATCAATGATTCAGTTCAGTGGCAATGACTCACTTATTCACAGTGACTTGCTGCCACCTATTGGCTGTTTTAATTTCACATTCAGAATATCATTTAATATTGAAATAATTGGACGCTCAGAAAAAAAGGCTTTGTAAAGGTAAAAAATTTCATCAGTTAAAACTTATTGGAAAATATTAATTTCTGTCAGTGTGAACTGACCCAACTCACACAGCTAAATATCCTCTAATTATTCTTATCAAGAAAATCCCATAAAATATTGAAATGTTGCCCTCTCAGACTCACTATTTAACTGGTTCATTTACAACTGTTCTACTCAAAGTATTGACTTGCTCTACTAAGCGTTATTTACTTTTGTTTTGTTTTGTACTGTTTGATCTTGTCTTTTTCCTGTCTTCTGTGATTGTTTGCTGCCTGCCTCAACATTCTCTGCCTGTACTTTTGGCCATGTCTCTGCTTAGCCTCCTATGTACCGGTTTGCCTGCTGTTTTGGCCCTGCCTGTTAGCTGAAAATAATGAGTTTTTGCTTATGGATCCAAACGCTTCAGCCACAGTCGTGACAATTAGAGTGGAACAGCATTTTCTAATGACATTGTATTTTATGGGGGTTGTTTTAGAGAAAAATGAAACAAGTGTCTTATCCAATTTTATTTTGGAAAATGTAAAAAAAAATTTTTCCAGAGGCTTGTACTATGAATCTAGTTGAACAAGCTCATGGTTAGGGAACAAACCCTATAGTATAAGCTGAATTAATTATACAAAACATGCTGTACATACATAAATTGCTCACAGCGAGTTCAATATTATAATATTTTTGCAGGGCAATCCTGGATCTGATGGTCCTCCTGGCCGAGACGGTTCTGCAGGAATAAAGGTGTGCTTCACAGAGGATTGTGTTTATTCCTCTAGGCCTCCACAGATGTGCTGTCTCTGATCTGTGATCACTGTATGTTGTGAGGTCTCTCTTCATCACTCTGTGTTTTGCTCAGGGTGACCGGGGAGACACTGGAACCGCAGGCGCTCCTGGTGCTCCGGGCGGCACTGGTGCTCCTGGTCCGGTCGGACCCACCGGCAAACAGGGAGACCGAGGAGAGGCAGTGAGTACACATTCAGACAATACTGCATGACCAAACACATAACCCTGTGTCAGGAATATAGTAGTTATTATTCACATTGCATAAATATATTTAATTAAACCAGTTAACAGGCTGGAAAAGTTGTCAACTAAATGAACTATATGAGTGATTTTGTGTCATGAATGACTTACAAAAGTCAATTCAGTATCAATGCTCGTGTCATTTCTCTCAACGGTGGAATGTGTATGAGTGACTTTAATGCTGTACAAATGCTATAAAAACATCAATCAAACCGATTGAGACATTCCAAGTTTTCTTAGTTGAATTCCTTTAAAATGTGTTGCATCTGGAAAGTAGTATAGCTGGATGGGATTACGTCTCAAAGCTGCCGTTAATACACAGTAAAAGCATGGAAAGCATAGGACTGTCCAAAAATACACTACTGGAAAAAGACAGGGAAAAAAAGTATTTTGATTTTAAAAACAGATTTATGCCAAAAGATGACATTTTACATAGAACAGTCTTGACACATTCATTACTTTTAACTGTAGGGACCCAAAGGACCTGCTGGAGCCCCGGGGCCTGCTGGAGCTCGGGGAATGCCTGTGAGTACTTCTCCTTCCACACATGACTCGAGTCTGCTTTCAATAGTCAAATTATGCACAAAAATAAAAGTAGACTTATAGAGTTAATATAGAGTTGCAATGTTCATGTTCATTAACCACAGGGCCCACAAGGCCCACGCGGAGATAAGGGAGAGGCTGGTGATTCAGGTGAGAGAGGACAGAAAGGACACAGAGGATTCACTGGTCTTCAGGGGCTGCCTGGGCCTCCTGTAAGTTGCTGTTTCTTTGTGACATATTCAGCTAAAGGATATGGATAAACTGAGGTAAGATGTAATGTGATAATACAAAAACACCTGTCCTCTACACACAGGGCCAACCTGGTGACCAAGGAGCTTCTGGACCTGCTGGACCCGGTGGAGCAAGAGTATGTAGCCAGGAGCATTACTGCGACTGTATTTGTCAGGGTGTCAAACCCTGCAGAGTTTAGCTCCAACCTTAATCACACACAAGGGCCTTGTTTGTAACATCTGATCTTAGAGTGCGTGTACACTAAAACCCACGTCTTTGATATGAAAAAGCACTACATCAGGGTTTAAGCAGATGTACACGCTTTTCTTTGTGGGTATGTAGGATGGTTTCTATGCAACATTTTACCCAAAAATGGCTTGAACCACAGGCAAGTGTGTTGGACAGGTTGGAAGTAAACTCTGGAGGCCCTACAGGAACAGGATTGGACTGCCTCAGATCTTGCAAACAGGTGATGCTGTGCTGACACTCAGACTTCTGACTCTTTCCAGGGACCCCCAGGCCCCGTTGGTCCAGCTGGAAAAGATGGATCAAATGGTTTGCCTGGCCCCATCGGACCCCCTGGACCTCGCGGTCGTTCTGGAGAGACTGGGCCATCTGTAAGTAGCACAGCAACAACTAGACTTATACAGCAGTGTCCCCAACACTGAACGATTGTTTAAAACGTGTAGTTATTAGGGGTAGTCTAGGAATGGATAGGAAATGTTCTGATTAAGTCTGATTGTTCTCCTCAGGGCCTCCCAGGAAATCCTGGTCCCCCTGGTCCTCCTGGACCCCCAGGGCCCGGAATCGACATGTCTGCTTTCGCTGGTCTGTCTCATCCTGAGAAGGGTCCTGACCCCCTGCGGTACATGAGGGCAGACCAAGCTGCTGAAGGTGACCGCCAGAATGATGCAGAGGTGGACGCCACTCTGAAATCCCTGAACAATCAGATGGAGAACATTCGCAGTCCTGACGGCACTAAGAAGAGCCCAGCCCGGACCTGCAGAGACCTGAAGCTCTGCCACCCCGACTGGAAGAGCGGTAAGTCCTCCGGAGCATGGCTTCAGTCTTCATAAAGTATTTGTGCGGGGAATAACATGGCGTCTCTCTGCAGGTGAATACTGGATTGATCCTAACCAGGGCTGCACTGTTGATGCCATGAAGGTCTTCTGCAACATGGAGACGGGCGAGACCTGTGTTTATCCCAAACCCACCAATATCCCACGCAAGAGCTGGTGGACTTCCAAGGGGGCGGAACGAAAGCACGTTTGGTTCGGAGAGGCCATGAATGGTGGATTCCACGTGAGTCTTTCTTGTTCTGGTCCTGCTCAAGTTTGATTCAAAACTACTCTTGAGGATTTATATCACTTCTGTCTAATGTGCTTTCTTCTCGTTTCCATTTCCAGTTTGGCTATGGAGATAACAATCTCGCTCCTAATACAGCAAGCATTCAGATGACCTTCCTGAGACTGCTGTCCACCGAGGCCTCGCAGAACCTCACCTACCACTGCAAGAACAGCATTGCCTACATGGACGAGGCCACTGGAAACCTGAAGAAAGCTCTGCTGCTGCGGGGGTCCAATGATGTGGAGATCCGTGCGGAGGGCAACAGCCGTTTCACATATAGTGTTCTTGAGGATGGCTGCAAGGTGAGGAAAAGCTTCTGACCAGGCTTGGGAAGCAAGCTTTTAAAAATTTAAATAATAATAATGGAAGTGCTCTGTTGAAAACTCCAGCATGTGTCCTGAGCAGGAGTTGCTTAGGCCTAACCTTGGGAAATGGTAGAAAGTAGGAAAGCTCTAAATATTTTAGACCCCGTTCACACCTGTATTTAGTGTCGTCCACTTGTGATCGAATACATGAAATCTCAGCATAATACCAGGCCTTAACAGAGCCAATGAGAGTGTTTTTGTCCAAATGGGTTGAACTCAACAACAAACATACAGTATAGTGTGACTCACAAATGCATTCTTTATATGTGACGCTCACGTTTACATAGAAAATAATATAGAAGCAGTTCAGTAGAGTGCAAAAACATGCTCAGTGTGAATAGACTCCTTACAGCCGAGTTCTTTTCCTACAGAAACACATAGGACAATGGAGCAAGACGGTCATCGAGTACAGATCACAGAAGACTTCACGCCTGCCCATTGTGGACATTGCACCTATGGATATTGGAGGAGCTCATCAGGAGTTTGGAGTGGACGTGGGTGCCGTCTGTTTCTTGTAAAGACAGAGAGGAACAAATGAAACCGGGATACAGAAAAAACGAGAGTGATAACACACACTCGAGAGCGAGCAACAACGAAGGAGAGAAACTTGACATTCTTACGTGGAAAATCTTTATGACTAAAAAAAAGAAGTGCTTCCGAAAGTATTTTTAGGAAATGCACCGATAGACACTAGCTGTACTCATCTGTGACTGACCTCCATTCCTTGAAGGGCAGACAGCGTCTCGACTCTCGGCACTCTGGGAACATCTCACAACCCAACACAGCGCTATATAAGGGAGCATGCCAGAGAAAACCACAGAAGTAGAAGTGTGTCTTGGTTTTATTTATTTATTGTTAAGGTGCTATTTCCCCCTGTGCATTTGAATCAAGAGTTGTACATCGGTGAGTCCCACACTAAGTATTTTTATCATTTTCTTCTATAATTATTGGACTTGCGTGCATTTTACAACAGCCCGGACGTTCAAGTGTTGGTCTTTTCTATCACCACAGTGTATGTAAATAACTGTGCATTAAAACATAATCAATGGTGCTAATCTTATAAAACACCCTGCATTTTTTCCCAACCACCAGATATATAATAGACATCTAATTGTTTGTGTATATGTATTTGTGCATTAAAGTTAGGGTTCTTCTTCAGTCCACAGCCCTGTTATGTCACGCTATTCAGTATTCTTTTAAAAGAGGCCTTGCACATATGCACATATCTGTAGCCCAGGTTTGAGTTTTCTTTTTTAAGCTACCTCACACTGTAAAAAAACATCACAGAAAAAGAAAAGCCTTACTAATTTGTAAAGTCGGCATTAAAAGCCTTTGATCTGAATTCAACTGATAAATGTAGTTTTCTCCCTGCTTTATGCTACTCTTTATAAAATGACTTTATTGAATGGCCATGAGCAAATTGATCTCGCATCCTGTCCTTTGAAAACCTATGCATGTGATAGTGGAAAATCAAAGAGCTGTCATATTGTTTTATTTTGTTGTGTTTTTAATGAATGCAAATGTTAAAAATGTATGACCTAGAGACTTTTATCCCGTTTCCTCCTCTTGTTTTTTGTTTGTAGTTTTAGAAGCACTCTTAGCCATAGGGTAAGGCCAGCTAATCCAGGGTTAGAGCGCATAAACCCATCTCGCTTGTGTGTTTGTGTTGCTTTTTACATTTGTTGATTTTTTTTTTTTCGCTAAAATAAAAGGATAGTACATTTTTGTTCAGTTATTATAGTATTGGGTTTCAGAGGCGGGTGGATTTATATTGTCTTTGTTTTCTTGGAAAATAAAGAAAAACGTAGCATCCAGCATAAGTAAAATACTTCCATTATGATGGTCATTAATATTTCAGATAAATCATCCTGTACAAATAATGCAGCAGTGCAGTCTGGTTAGTGTATTTATGTCACAAACATTTCAACATTTGTGCTCTGTTTTTCTATGACTTTTTACCGTACAAACACCACATAGAATGATTTCTGTTAAATAAATAGAGTAATGTTGGTATATCTGCGAAGGCTTGTCTTGTGATTTTACAGCATGCCCAGTTGACAGAGTCAATGAGGATATCAGAGTAATGTCACAGATAACACTGTATAACTCTACTATTATGAACTGTGATGCCCAGAAGAAGCAGAACTCTGGCCGACCGGCTATAGTCTTTCATCACAAGGACACAACTGAGGCTTGTCTTTAAACCAAAAGCGCCGACACTCTGCTGGGACGCTGCTCGTCAGATCTGTATCATCTTCATTGAGCGCACAAGCAGACAGATACTGAAGGACTGAGAGCTCTCTGGACGCTGGGCTCATCCACACTCATCAGAGCACTCTCAGCTTCCAGTATAGCACTTTTGAAGCCAAGAAAGAAAAAGAGATCAAACCACTTTGCAAAGATGGTGCCCAGTACAAACCCTTACAGAAGCTCTTGTTCGGCACAGAGATGCCTCCAGACGTTTAGCTCAGTCATCAGGCAGCCGGCGGCCGGTCACTACACTCTCCACCAAACACAAGGATCTAAACATCATCCTGAGAGGAGACTGGACGTCCTCGAGTGTGTTTGTCTGATGTTTGGCCACTGCCATAGTGTGCCGGTGTTCTAACGATTTTGCTACCTCCTATGAAAAAATGGGTAGCACAATTTGATATCAGAAAATGCTACCTGTTAAATTATGTTTTATTAATATCTACACCTCAAACAACCATAAACCTACCCTTGCTGTTAATGCAAATATAGTAAATATGAATGCAATATTGAGGTGCGCATGCACGGTGAGCGTAAGTAGGACGGATTCATGGGTAGGATGATTTCATAGAACACCGGCTCCTGGATGTGCAGTTTAGGAAGAATAGCATATATTGATTAACACAACTTTTAAAGATTTTTAAAAGCAGTGCAACTCTTAAATGGATACTGGATTTTATTATTACTGAAAACATAGAACACAGGCTCATACAACGTCAGGACACAGAATATTTTCATCATACACCTTGATAAAAAAAAAAAAACTCAATGGTGGATTTTCCCAATACCTGTTGCACATTGTTCCTAAAATAAACGTGAGTCTCTCCATACAGTACATTTATCTGCTTATATTTCACAGTGGCAGCAGACTTTAGTGATGACCAGTATATAGTTCTTGTACAAACAATGAGCAAGATCAACAAATGTTTAAAATAAATAAAAGCCTCTTGCTAATTAGCCTGCAGAATCAAATGCTAATTCAAATAAATTCACTCATGTAAAAATAAGTACAATATAATTGAGGTGGGATACAGGTATGTTTACAGGTGTGTAAGGCATGGTGTAATAATAAATGTAACGACGGAAATTAATTACAGATGTAACTACATGTAAAAACATAATATGCATTCTACCAAATTAATAACTTTAATGCAAGTACATAATAGTTAAGGCCACCTCCATGCTTGTGAAATTTAGAACCTAAGGGTAACATATATAATGAAAACGAGACTGGGCAGAGAATGGATCCTTGTGGAACTCCACTAGAGACTGAAGTAAAACTCAAATTTACTGCTAGACGGCTCTGTGTTAACGGATGCTCTTGAACACTCCAGATGTGTGTGTTTAGAAAAGACCTTGTTAGCTGTTACTTAGATCGCAGGAGACTTACAGATAGCAAACAATACCATCATCTGCAAGTATTATATTCCTGGAATTTACTTACCACCCAATGCACAGGGGCTGAGTTTTCCTCTGAGTTTTCCATTTCAAAAAGGTAGGTTTGTCAAACCTGAGAAAGCAGGGTAACTCAAGCCTGTTTCTGAAAGAGAGGAAACTGGATCTTTTTGTCTTTTCCCTTGTAACGGTGGTATTGTGTGCTTGAGCTATCCGGGATAATTGTTAAAAATCTGTGATACTTCAGTAGATACTTTTCTAGCGCCCGAACATTAGTAACCAGTTGTTTTTCCTTTTTGGGGGTTTCCATTTTTAGGTCAAGTAAAGTTTGAGAGCTGACATATACAGTGAAATGTGGTCTATTGTTTTGGATACAGCATCAGCACATGGGCGACCCAGGTTTGCTTCCTGTATCCAATGGAAATGGTTTTTTTTGCTTAAATAACAAGTTAAATAATTGTTTTGGGCAGCCACCGTTACACCCCATAATGCTGCATTTTTGTTTGAGCGTTACAGTTCTTCATTGCTATCACTTAAGTTATGTAGATCCGTAATCTAATCCATTCTTACATCACTAACATCACCCATCGTGGCCGTGCTCTTATGTTTCTTTGCTAATGGAAGCTTTCTGTGTGAGCTTCCTCGGGGATGCAGAGTAAATAAGGCCACTGTATGAACTATGTATTAAAAAAAAAAAAAAAAACCTTGACATGCTCAAACCTTACCTGATTGAATTATATTTTTAACCTTCATTTTCAGCTGCTGTTCTTTTAATACCTGCAGGATTGCACCTACATAAAACTATATTATTGAATCTAATTGTAATTTTTAAGTTTTACCTTTGATATCACAGCTAAATAAATAGCTTATAATAATACTAATAAACAATTTTAATATTAGCTTCAAATAATTAGCTGACTGACCTTCAGCAGGGACATGTACTGTGGGATTATTACTCCTTCTAAAAACTATTTTTAGTACTGCTTACATTCTAAAGGTTATATCAACCTTTACCACTTGATCAATAAAAAGACAGACACATGAGTGCACTTTTAAATCTTTTAAAAACTCAATTTGTGAAATGTTATCTTAAACTGATCAACGAGGGAACCTTAAATTAAACATTTCTACTGAACATTAGGTTAATATGCATTCTTGTTTTATCAAGTTTATTGTAGAAACTATGCAGTAGCCTATTTCATCTGAAATAACTTCAAAATCACGGCCAATTCCAAACTTTTTCAAGTGAAAAGTCAATAAATGTCACACATTACATTACTTATTTTTTATTACACTTAAATATTGAAATAATTTAAATGTAAACTGACACATTAACTCGAGCAGCTGTGTTTTCCCGCTCAAACTGTCTGTTTCGCTGATGCAGTGGTGTTGCTTTTATTTTTAAATACGTGCTCATATTTGCTGTAATTCTGCATGAGCACATCAAGTTCAGCTTTATTTTTCAGATGTTGCCATGGTGACTTGTAATATCTGTGCTCCATTGATAATGCCTTTTTATAGTCGTGGTGTACACGCTTAACTCTTGAGTTAGTCTACTCAGATCAGCTGTTCTGAAACCCAAAACTCTGAGTTTTTAATCTCTGGGTTAGTCAACTCAGGGGCAGTTTCCCGAACAGGGTTTAAGACTAGTCCTAGATTAAAATAAATGTTAAGAGCTGTCTAAACTGGAAAAA
>JAUMHI010000052.1:1410370-1423972 GCA_032359435.1 Enteromius unitaeniatus
TTTGGCATCTCGAAGCGAGATTCCTATTCGTCGGTCTCGACGTGACGTCGAAGTGACCGACTGAAAGGGAACTGTATTTACCTTGTTTTGGTTAAATAATAACAGTTCTGTACATGGAAATGACATACCCTGAATCTCAATCGCCAATGTGTCTTCCTTCTTGTGTAAATATTGTAAATAAAAAAGACCACTGAAAAACAGAACGAATCTGAACATAACGCTGACTGTGACATCACAGTCGGGAACATACGCCTCCAACAGTTGCCGAACCAAAAGTTTTGCAGGTATTGTGAAAAAAAAGCAGGACAATAGTGAAAATGACAGATCATTGAAATAAACATTATGTTCCACACTGTGCAGGGGTTGTAAAGTACAGGGATGGATTTCCATCTGTATTTGGAAAGGCACGGAAAGAAATAACCCGTTCCAATAAAATTATGCGAGCCACTAAAGACACGTGGTTAGCTTGCTAGCAGTAGCCTATTACATTACAGAACATAAGATCACTGTGAAACACCCAGTCAGAGCAGAGCTCAACGTTGAGCCTCACTGTGAAACAGTCAAGCATAGCTCAACATTAATATTCATGATGTTTTCACTAACAGAGCATTTCATTCTGAAAACAAATCCTAGGGTTGTAAATGGACATGTAACACGTTTTGCCCTTATTTAAGCCACATACTGTACCTTCTAAGTAGATATCAGAGAACAATTATTTTCCAGAGCTATGGAAATGCACTGATTACCCTCACATCTTACTCAGGGCAATATGTATATTTATTGTCTATTATATTTCAGTGCAATGTTTACCTTTTCTTGGTGCAATGTTTTGCTACATCTTTATTCCTTCAGTGTAGTGCATCACTATATTTCATTGCAATATCTCTAATTTTTAGCACAATGTTTTTATTTTCCATCCCTTCAGTGTACTATGTACTTTTATAGAGCCAGAAGACTACCTTATATCAGTGCAATAATCATTTTTATCTAACTTTTACTTTCTGTTTACCTATTTTTATATACAATTGTTTTCAATTTAATTAATTTTTTCTTTGTCTTAGTTTTATATATATTTCAATTGTACATTTCTTTGTATTAAGTATATTTCCTTTTAGCCTCTTCTGTGTATTATGTACCACTTTACACAAAACCTTTGATTTGATTGTATTTGTTTAAAATGGCAATTAAGAATTCTAATTTCAGTTAAAGTAAAAGACAAAGAAAGTTTTTGGACTGGTGAAACAGTGAAACAGCAGAGTACCCTTTAGGAAAAGAGTAGTTTTCTAAAAGAGTAAATTGTGGACAGTCTGCGTGTTCTTTAAAGATCCTAATCCAGCCATGTCTTCTTGGTTGCAGCTATTTTCTGTCCTCTGAAGACGATCATTTCGTCTTCTGCGTCTGGGCTTACAGTAAACAGAAGATGCATTTGTGAATGGTTCATAACCATACTGCAAGCACATGACCATGACAAAACAGTCCAGGCTCCAAGCAGGGGATTGCTGACTAGTGCTCTGGGAGATCTGAGGATCACAGTGAGAACAAATCCAGTCCCCATAGACCATTCACTCATGCAGCGCTTATCCCATGCAGCTGCTGGATAATTTTGCTGGCATAATGGTGGATCCAGGGTGTCATTCAGTGCTTTGCCAGAGGATCAGATGTCAATAGTAGCATTGGGGGATGGGCTATCATCCTCTGAGGATAAAGATTGAGCTTGAGTGTCCCCCTTAGGTGTTATCTCTGCTGCAGAATTGGACCCAGAGCTGACGGCTACAGTTGCCCAACCAGTTCACCCCCTAGCCCAAAATGCTCATGGCTGGATGATTGGATTCTTGACGCGAAACATGGCTTTATCCCAGAGGTGCATGAAGAGCCCCAAGACACTTTGTGTTCTGGGCTGCCCAGCAGAGGTCCCCCCACTGTACCACTGCGTGCACATAGGTTGCCTCTTTGGTGCCACTCATACACAACCCGTCTTGCTGGCAGAGCTGGACAAAGTACATAATTCCATTACTTGACTAAAAGCACAGACACTGCTGGGTCAAATATTACTCCATTACAAGTAAAGAATTGTGAAGACAAAAGAACAGAAGTACAATTCCTTATGCATCTGAAACAATACAGTACGCCAACTGAATACACTGAAATGCAACAAATGAGTTAACAACAAAAAAATAAAATTAAATAAATTACACAAAAGCAGGATTGTATGATGGCACAAAGCTCTGGCAGTGTGTGACCACCTACGTGTAGCCATTCATCCACATTTTGTTGAAATTGCTGTAAAAAAAAAATCTAATCTGATTTAGAACCCAGCAACAAAACTGTAGCTGTAGCTTTACAACAGTAACACTGGTTTCAACCAAAAAGCAAAACGAAAAGCATGATTTTTTTGACATCAAGACAAAGTCCATAAAAGGTTTTCGAATCCCTCTCACGGTACTTTGATGTCATACTACAACAGCTCTTCTATGGCTTTATAGGTAATATATTAATTTAACCCTAGAAGAGTGATTACTAATAAACTGAAAAAAAGCATTTTTAGGCCAAAGTCATGGAGGGTGCCTTTGCCCTTCTACAAGAAGTGGGCATCAGGATTCTTAACTATAAGTTGTAAGAAACGTAATGTGATCACAGGTCTTACTGGTTGTGCCCTACTGCCCCACTGGGACCTGGTTTTATAAAACTCATGCACAAATTTTAATAAAATACTTTTTATTAAGACCCAAAATAATCATATCAATTTGTGGAAAATGGACATCCAAGTGTTCTGCCAACCTCCACCTTTGAAAGTATATGTTGATGATATCACAGCACATCACGACACAGTGGATGGATGGTCCCTGAGGAAGCACAACCTGATCATCAGGTTCCTTTGGGGTATCAGAAGGTTAAATCCTCTCCTAGGCCAACCCTCATGTCCTCCTGGGATCTTTCTGTTGTCCTGGCAGGACTTCAGAAAAAAACCTTTTGAGTGAGTTAAGCTGAAGATCCTGTCTTTCAAGACAGCGCTCCTGACAGCATCTAGCTTACACTCACATGGTCCTGCGACCCTAGCCTGGATGTATATGCAGAAGTTTCCTACTACTCCCTTCTGGGACCAAGTGGCGGACCTACAAGCACTGCACCTTCATGGACTACAGGCAGGCCAGTTCAGTACCTGGACTCTTCTACTACAAAGCCATGCTGTTGGAATAGATAGAAATGTACTAATATCAATGACAAAATCAGTACTATCTGATAGCCCGAAGACCATGGACATCCAACCGAGGTTTTTGGCATTGTCCCTTATGCACAGAGATTTCTTCACTTTCTCTGAATCTTTTGATGATGTTATACACTGTACACTAACAAGGAATGTTGTTTTTAAAGTATTCCACAATTTTTTAAGCACTCTTGCACAGATTGAAGAGATTCTGCCCATCTTTACTAGTGAGTTATCCCAGCTTAATTTCTTGCTTTTTCAGCCATTTGTTACCACCAATATTTTTGAGACCTATTGCAGGCATTGAATTGAAAATGATCTTATTTAGCGGATAAAAGTGTAAAATTTATCTGTTTAAACATTTATGTCCTTTATGTTCTTTTGTGAATAAAATATTGTCTCGTGATTTGAAAGTCTTTTAGATTTATTAAAACTGTAAAAAACCTGCCAACATTGTAGAATTCAGGTTGCATATATATACTTCCTAGAACCAGATGCACACAAATGCACACTTTAAGTCCTTTACACATGTGCTTAAAACTGAACAGGAAATTATGTGCTAGGCGTCCGGCCAGAGGAGAACTGGCCCCAACTGAGCATGGTTCCCTGTCTGTCAGTCACTATGATGTTATGTCGTGACGACAGACTGGGGTCATTACTTGGAACCCCTGATTTGCTCTGATAAAGAGATAACGACAATCAGAATTGGCTAGTGGAATTTGCATGCTGATCCACTCCCTGCTGAGTGGGTATAAATAGGGCAGCAGGTGCATCCGCTCATCAGATTTTGCTTCGGAGCCGAGAGCTGTTTAGATGCAGTTCTCTTCTGTTCCTGTGCTGCGGAAAGAAAGACAAGGAAGCGGAGGCTGTTCAGTGTGGCGTTACAAGTTCCTGTTCCTATCCAGCTAATCCCTTGGGTGTTTCACAAAAGAGCAGTTTCTCACACGGTCGTCTTTTTAAAGATGTGGTCACTTATCTGATGGCCACGATCACTGTCCTCAGTGTCTGGGGATCCGGCACGCTAAAGACGCTTTCGTGAAGGGTTTGTGTTCTCATTGTGAGGATATGCCCCTGACAGTGCTGCGGTCTCGCCTCTCTCCTTCGGGGGAGTTCGAGTGAGTCGGCATCTGCTCCCCATGTTGAGTTCGCCTCTCCTGGCGGTGACTCCGCGGCAAAGGCAGGTGACAATTCGAATGTGAAAGCTTCCCCACCAGGTGTGTCCTCGTGGGCCTCTCACGGCTCTCACAGGGACTGCCCCGTGCAGTTTACCGGTGATTTGTCTGGGCGGCCCTCACATTTCATTCGGTGAACCGTCGGATGATCTTATGTCGATCACAGCATCGGGGGAAGGGTTTTCATCTGGTGAGGATGAAGATTTGGCCGGACTGCCGCCTTTGGGTGCTGCGGCCCGAGCCGAGTCCGACTCGGAGATGATTGCCATTCTCCCTCGGGCAGCCGAGAGCATCGGGCTTGAGGTGTCAAAACATCCCAGCCCTAAACGCTCTCGGCTGGATGATTGGTTTCTGAAGGCAGGCCATGATTCTCAGCTGCATCTGGTCCCGGTTCTTTTCTTCCCCGAGGTGCATGAGGAGGTGACGAAGTCCTCACTACCCTCGATGGTGGAGCAGCCATGGGTTACGAGGGCATTCCCCAGGTTGAGCGCGCTGTGGCAGTGCACCTGTGCCCACGTAGAGCTGCCACTTGGCGGAGTCGCCCTTGTCCCCCGCCCGGTCCCTGTAGAGCCACGTCAGCTCTGACTGTCAAAGTCTACAATGCGGACTGGCAGGCTGCTTCAGCTCTTCATGCCATGGCCATCCTGCAAGTCCATCAGGCCAAGGTGCTTAAAGAGCTAGACCAGGGTAGTGCCGACCCGGGATTGATGCAGGAGCTGCGCTCGGTGACCGACCTCCCTGGTGCATACCTCTGAGGCAGGATTTCCACTCTCAGGGGTACGGCACCCTGTGGCACCCGCGTCCAGACCTGTGGGACCTCCATGTGTGGCTCCTGTATGGGACGCGGCAAACCTAAGTGTTCTTCCATCAGAGAAAAAAAAAAAAGAGGACTTGAAGCATCCTCTTTCAAGGTCGAAATCCCTTCTCTGCTTTAAATCCACCTCCATCGTGCCAGTGCCAAAACACTCCAGCCCAACGTGCCCTAACAACTACCGCCCTGTAGCACTTACGCCCATCATCATGAAGTACTTTGAGCGGCTAGTCTTGGGACATCTGAAGTACTCTCTCCCACCGTCCCTGGATCCACACCAGTTTGCTTACCGTAGCAATATAAGCACAGAGGATGCAGTCTCCACAGTGCTGCACTCTGTACTCACACACCTGGAAAATAAAAACACTTATGCACGAGTGCTGTTTGTTGACTTCAGCTCAGCATTCAACACTGTCATACCCTCTAAGATAAGCACTAAAGTTAGAGACCTGGACATTAACACCACATTTTGTAACTGGATTATGAACTTTCTGACCAACAGACCACAGCATGTCAGGTCAGGCCACATCTGCTCCACCACCATTACACTCAACACTGGTGTACCACAGGGCTGTGTGCTGAGACCCATCCTCTACTCCATCTTCACCCATGACTGCAGACCTGTATATGGATCCCACTTTTCCATCGTTTGCAGACGATACTATGGTGATCGGTCTCATCAGCAACAACAATGAGACTGCCTACAGAGAGGAGGTTCAGCATCTGGCCACATGGTGCAAAGACAATAACCTGCTCCTTAACACCACCAAGACTAAGGAGCTTATCGTGGACTTCAGGAAGGAAAGAAGAGGCTCACACGATCCCATTCACATCAATGGCATGGCTGTTGAGCCTGTGCCATCCTTCAAGTTCCTGGGGACCCACATCTCTGAGGACCTAACCTGGACCACCAACACCTCCAGCCTGGTCAAGAAGGCTCACCAGCGCCTCTTCTTCTTGAGAACACTAAAGAAGATCCGGCTGTCTTCATCCATCCTGGTGAACTTTTATCGCTGCACAATAGAGAGCATCCTAACTAACTGTGTCACAGTGTGGTATGGGAGCTGCTCTGTTGCTGAGCGTAAGGCACTGCAGCGGGTGGTGAAAACTGCCCAACGCATCATAGGGACTCCACTTCCATCCATTGAAGACATCTAGAAGAAGCACTGTCTGCGTCGAGCATGCAGTATTCTTAAGGACTCCTCTCACCCCGCCCACAAACTGTTTTCTCTCCTACCCTTGGGCAGATGCTTCAGATTACCCAGGACTATAACTAGCAGATTGAGGAACAGCCTCTTCCCCAGAGCTGTTTACTTACTGAACTCTGCCCCACACTGACTCCTTTGACAACACACACTCTTCCCATAACCATTGCACTATTTACATTTTGCACATTTAATATTGCACATAACCACTGCACATGCCACTGTTAATTTCTGATTATACGTTTCATACATATGTCAATATGTCAAACAAAGTAATTAACTTGTAAATAATGTTCATATCTACTGCTTATTCAGAACTACTACAGCAACCTGTACATTGTTCACTTATTAGCAATTTCTGATTATAGTTAATACAAACTGTATATTATGTCCATATTACTGTATATCCATCTGTAAATATTTCCAATTTCTGCTTGTACATATCTGCTATATGTGCACTTATAACTTATACCTGTATCCTGCACTTACTGCTTATTGCACTACTGGTTAGACCTAAACTGCATTTCGTTGCCTTGTACCTGTACATGTGTAATGACAATAAAGTTGAATCTAATCGAATCTAATTTTTGAGGACGTGTGAAATACAGGAGACAGCAGTGATACTTTGCCCTTTATTAAAGATTTTGAAAAGATTTGTGATTTTACATTACTATTATTATTATATTCTATTATTATTATATACACATACCAAAGAAGCAGCAAAAGCACACAAAGAGATACACACAGTGGCCATCTCCAGCATGTGCAATCCCTCACGCAGCTCCAGCCCAGTGCGATAGCTCTTTCGTGAATCACTGATCCCGTGTGTTCCAGTGGCCCGGCACTGCTGCTCCCCCTGCCAGTAGATACAGGCTATTTAAATGCTCCATTGGAGAGAGATTAAAGTTTATGCAAGGTCACTGGGGATGTGATAATTATAATCACAGGTTTTTGGCTCTGCAATGACAGCCATTTGTTATTTTCACTTGAGTAATTCCTGCAGCCCAAGGATGTTGACAAGCGTGCACTGATTTAGTGGCCTGCAGTCCCCTCTTCCCTGTGGAGCCCCCCTACACACAGCCCACCCCTCTGCAACCAACCCAAGCTCAACCAGACCAAAGCCAGAGACCGACACTCCCTTTGGGACCACGGCGTCTTTAGACCCCCTGCCCCATGCTGGAGCAGTAGAGGGGTACAATTGCTTTAATGGAGACAGTGGGGTGGAAAGACCTTTTGTAGGGTACTAAATGTAAAGTCTGATATATAGATGCGTTATATTTTTTGTTTAACGATCATATAGTGGCTGTCTTTTTTTAAACATACTGTAGTAATATAAGTTGCACCAAAACTGCTCTTGTTTGACAAACATTTTTCTTAATTAAATTGACAATTTTGTCACAAATTGTCATTTGTGGTTGGTTTTTGCTGTGTTTAACTGTCTTCTGCCAGTAACATCGGCATTTCTGTTTCTGAAAAAGTGGAAAACTATTGTGAAAGGTTAAAAAATGTGCCAAAAGCACTTCTCTTCAAAGCTAAAATATGCAGTTAGTAGCAGGAATCACTGTTGATTAGGCAAGAATCACTATTATTTATTGCTCATGCTCCTTGTCATATTGTTTGTGATTTAAACACACCCCTACATTTAAGTATGATATTGATGTTTCCTACAAAACAGGAGGCTTTTTACGAACAGATCATAAAAAAGTAGAAATCTCAGTGTTACCCACCAGAAAATCACTAAGACTTGAGGAGTGACCTAATTGCAGAGCCACTGTAGTATATTTCCTAGTAAACAAATGGAGGACAACTTATTTGCAATCCAGCCGAAAAAGAATTGTAAGAGAGTGAAAGATAAAAAAAAAACAAACAAAAAAAACAATCAAAACAAAAAACACCCATTAAGCATTCCACTCCAATGACCTTAATCCCAATTGGATTTGTGAGAAATATGAAGGCAATGCAATTGTGCAATTTGCACACAAAGTGGTCTGAATTGATCTAAAATAAACTCTCAACTTTAAATGTGCAAAAAAAGACTAGCAGATAATTACATCATTTAGGAAATTGATTGGCCAGGAGTCAATGCACAAGCTTTCGGAAACTGAAGATAAATGGCAACAGTGGCTGTTTTAAGGAGCCATTGACGTTGACGTGGACCAAAAAGAGATTAAATATTTCAAACGGCACAAGAAAGGTGAGGACGAAAATCAAAGCGCTTTGGGGGGACAATGGAAGACAGAATTAGGGCCAACAAAAGATTTCATTAAGCCAAACAAGGCTTAACTACAAAATCAATATGTCATAATTAAAGCTAGAGCCATGCCTTTAGAGCAAAGAAAGAGAAGAGTTAAAAAGGACTTATTTAACCTAAATGATGGTCAGGGTTATTAAGATCAGACGATAAAAGTATTTCCTGCACAAAAGACACTACTTAATACATACTATATATTTTCTTTCCAGCTCCTTTCAGGCTGGGATTTCCTTTCAGAGTATCTCAAAGAAATTTCAGCAAGTATAACTGTGAGACCTGATCAAGCGAAGAATTAAAACAAATCCCTCATACTTAAAACAATATAGCAGCTAATACAATTTCAATTTGCAATCAATAACCATTATGTCCTATGACAGAGTTCTAAGCAAGGTTATGTTTTATAAAGGAAATTCCCAGAAATTGCTCCCATTATGAAATAATGTTGCTTTGCAGATGCTGTGCTGGTAACCCTTAAGTCTCTACAACATTCTGGTCAATCTTTTGAGTCCCTCTTTAAATATATATACCACCATTCAAAATATTTTTGTGTATAAAAACATTTAAAATACTATTTGTTAATAACCAAAACAGCATATTAGAATAATTTCCCTAAGGCTTAAGTATTGCAATTCAACACTATTTGTTTAATTACAACATAAAGTAATTTAACACCCCGTAATAGATTACACAAAAATATTTTGTACTGTATTTTTGATTAAATAAAATAAGCATAACATACTTATATAGCATAACAAAGTTATAATATAATATAATTTATAATAATAAAGTTAGGGGTTTATTCAATTCACCAACCATAAATATGATCAAAAATAACAGTAATGCTTGCTTTAGCAATAACTAAATTCTTGTATCGTTATGTCAGACATTTTAAGTTTAATTTTAGATGCATTTTAATATTACTGGCCTGGTATGCATTTTGCTCAAAGCAGCCCCAGTAGATGTACTTGATGGCATCCCTTTTGCAGTTTTCAAAGGAACCCACATGTCACTCTGAAACCATTAGCCGCAAATGGTGTTTCACAAGCACAGTCCTGATCTGTCTCCATGATGACTGCTTTTTAGGGCTCATCTGTGTAGAAAAAGGTCATATTTTTGAGAGGATCAATTTGAGGTGTGCTGCGCTCAAGGGGGGTTTAATACATTACACTTGAATGGGAGTACAGAATACCTGCACACACATCTGACAAATGAACATTTGTTCTGCTTCATCTGAATTTTATGAATACAGCTCTACAATCTATTGGAAAGCCTTTGTTAGTCTCTTCCCAGTTCTCATCTTCTGGACTGTTCATTAATCTATATTTGTGGGAGTAGCTAGTAGTACAGTTTCTCCTCGAATTACCTGATATCATTAAATATGTTTCTCATAGGAATGTTTTAAGGAGATATTTTTGACAAGGTTGTCATTCAGGTCTCTGTGAGGTCACATGGAAAGCCCTTAGGCTTAGCCCTAAGCCAGTAGTTCAGCTATACAGTCATGGTTTTATCTTTCCATTTTCAGTAATTAGCTTGTAACTTAACAATCGGGGGGAACTGTAACAAAATACTATTTATAATATAAAAAATAGTACTATAATACTATAGTTTGACCTAACGCTACTGCATATATATATATATATATATATATATTGTGACGAGGCAGCCGGCCTCGCAGGCCAATCATCGCCTCCCCCGTACTTCAGCACCACCCTTCTCCACCCTTCTCCCGACGGGAGTGGGCAGATGAGAGGAGGGGTGCAGAACTGTGCATGTCTGTTAAAAGGACTATGCGTGCCCCTCCTTGGGAGCTTGGTCTCTTCCCCTGTGCATGCACACTGGGTCCGTGAAGGAGGCTGCGGAGCTGACACGAAAGAAAGCGAGCGGTCCAGAAAGCAAGCTGTCAGGAGAGCGAGCCACGAGAGGCGTAGGAGTCGCCGGAGCCACCTCAGGGATGTAGAGGGCATACTAGAGCATTGCATACTAGAGGGGCGAGCCGCCGAGAGATGTGAGCAGCCAGAGCTGCATCTACTCCACCCCTTCTCCTTCTACACTGCCTGACCCTCACCGAACCCAAGCAGCATGACGAGGACACCAGTTCCCCTTTTATTTGGACACTTTTTCCCCCGTTTGTCACTTTATTATGTATTACTTTGAAATAAACAGCCTCTCTGAGGCATGACGTCATTCCCACTGTGTCTGTGTTGGCTCACTCGCGACAATATATATATTAAGGGTGTCACGATTTTCGATATTAAATTCATGCTCAATCTCGATTATCGAATCAAAAAATAGAATCGTCGATGCTGCCATGCCCCCATGTCACGTCAGCTTGGTTAGTTTTTAAAAAAAATAAAAAAACATGCTTGTTGAAGGGCTGCTAGTCAACCTAACAGCTAAAACAAACAGCCAAAAGCATGGCAACTGCAGACGCAGGAGACTCGTCGACAGAATTTGAACCCCCTTCTCTTTCACTGAAGTCGCCGGTGTGGAAGTATTTTGGATTTCCAGTGAGTTATGATGACAACGTTTGTGTTGTCAACAAAAAAAAACACAATTTGCAAGCTCTTCAATGTACATATACCACATTATTCCACCGGCAGCACGACTAACATCCCTGCAGGCACCACAAAAACATAGATTTATCTGTTAAACCGACACACGTAACACAAACTAAATCTCATCTACTCTTATTCAGCGGTAAATAAAAACTCAGGTTATAGGCATTTAATTAGCGTTCTAAAACCGCGCTAGAAAATCGCAAGTGGAACGCATCTTACAGCTACGGTGATACCCTCTATGTACAATAATGTGAAGGACAAAGTTATTGAAGGTGTTAGCAGTGCAAATTTAGTAGCCTTAACTACAGATTGCTGAACCTCCAGAGCAACAGAGAGCTCATTGACTGGGGCAGCACATTACATTAATGATGACTGGGAAATTCAAAATCCAAGAATCGAACCGTGACTTTAGAATCGAAAATGTAATCGAATCGAGGATTTGGAGGATTGTGACACCCTTAATATATATGCATATATATAATTTTTATATATAAGTATTTTAAATAGTTTTATAGTTATTAAATATTAAAAAAATAAAATAATTAAGAAATGACCAGTTACATCACTTAAAATTCACACCTTCCCTTATGCATGTAAATTCTAACAGAAAAATATTTTATAATGCATCTAGAAACATAATACAGTTAATGCATTTTATATTCAGTTCCTAATCCTAAATGTGCTCCAGTACATTTTTAAGCAATGAATATTGCTAGTAGGTGTATCTCTAATGAACACACAACAATTTAGGATTCAATTACGTAATTATATAAGTATTCAATGTAAAGTGGTGTATTACTCTGAAGTGGGTCAGGAAGAAGGGCTTTCATTAGCGCTGGTGCTCATGGCAGCTGAGAGGACACAAGAGGGGGTATATCTCCCCATAAATAACAAACGAGCCCACTCTACTGATAAGAAGAGCTGGTCGCCGGCTGCATGATGATAGTGGACCTCCACCGCATCTATCTAATTTTCAGGGGTCAGCTTTCTGTGCTGCCCACGCTACACAGAAATTCAGAAATGATTAGTATACACCACCACCCTGTCATAACTGCCACTGAGTTCCACTTGCTTATTTTAAAGGGATAATTCACCCCAAAATTCTGTCTTAGTTTACGTTTGTTCCAAACCTGTATAAATTTCTTTTCTACAAAAGAAAATATTTTCAAGAATGTTGGTATATAACCAGTTTTTGGTCCCCATTTATGTCATAATAATAATAATAAGAAGTATATATAATAAAATAATAAAATAGTAAAATAATAAGAGCCTAGTAATTATACCACGGAAATCAAAGGGGACTAGAAAAGCTTTGGGTACCCACATTTTTCATACAGGTCTGAAACAACTTGAGGGTCAAGTCAAGTCAAGTCACTTTTATTTATATAACGCTTTTAACAATACAGATTGTAGCAAAGCACTGAACATTATCAAGTAGGAAAATAGAGTAATGGTAATGTATAATGACAAGATAAAACTTTATTTATCAAACAAAGAGACTGTCTCTGTAGAGCTTAACAGCTAAAAACAACGATAATCACTAGAAATCAGGTGTCCCCAACTAAGCAAGCCAGAGGCGACAGCGGCATGGAACCAAAACCTCATACATGAGAGAATGCGGAAAAAAACCTTGGGAGAACTAGGCTTAGTTGGGTCCAGTTCTCCTCTGGCCGGGCGCCCATCACCTAATTTCCAATTCAATTTTAAACACATTTTAGATTGTGTAAGAACTTATAGAGTGTGTGTGTGTGTGCATCTGGATCCGGCGATCTGTCCACAGAGCTCATCTAGGTGTTCTGGTCTCAGATAAAGATCATCTCTTTGTGCTGGTACACTATCTGTTCTGGATACGGACTAAGGAACAGAATAAGAGAGAGACAGACTAATATTAGTGTAGAAGTCATTCTCTTTACGATGTAACGAGTACATTGTGTGTTAAGAGGAGTGTTCAAGGTCTGATCTAATTAATGCAGCCTAACAACCCTTTAACGGATTTGATTAATAAATGTGTATCAGTGTGTTATGTGTAATCCAGAGTAAAGAGATGTGTCTTTAATCTAGTTTTAAACTGACAGAGTGTGCCTGCCTCCCCAACAGTATTACATAAATTGTTCCAGAGTTTGGGTGCTAAATAGGAAAAAGATCTGCCACCCGCAGTTGATATTCTAGGTATTATCAAATGGCCAGAGTTTTGAGAACGCAGCAGACATGGATGACTATAATGTGATAAGAGCTCGCTCAAACACTGAGGAGCTAAGGCATTCAGGGCTTTATAAGTAATTAACAAGATTTTAAAATCTATACAATGTTTGATACAGAGCCTGTGCAGTGTTGACAGAACCGGGCTAATATGCTCATACTTCCTGGTTCTAGTAAGGACTCTAGCTGCTGCATTTTAAA
>JAUMHI010000052.1:1454953-1503467 GCA_032359435.1 Enteromius unitaeniatus
TTGTAAGTCTCATCATTGGCGAAATCAAAGAACCTGGGGGGGACCAAATTCCAAAACAGAAGGAATCAATCCCAACAATATGTAATAACACAAATAACATAATAACCTATGGCAGATCTACACAGGTGGAGCTGGGGAAGGTGGAGGGTTTGTGATAGTGAGTACTGATCAGCCATTAATATACAAAGCTGTATATTTAGTTAATTGTTCATTGGCTGTGTATGCAACATCAACTTGTGCCAAGTAGCTTTACACTGTCAATATAATCAATTTGCAGTAGCACCCATCAACCTGCGCCATCTACAGTTTCAAGACAGAACTTGGCATTTAACACAATGAAACAGGTTTTCATAACAACAAGGAAAAAAGCAGTGCAAACCTTGCAACTGAATTGTAAGATACAAGTGTGAAATATTTCTGAGTTTAAAAGCAAAGTGTGAAAAGTTTTATGCATGCAGTTTTAAAGATTGAATATTATTTGACATGCTACCTGAAATAGAACATTTGTAAAATGAATCTAAAGAGTCATGGCACTTCAAATGTATACATTCCTTTTTACTGAGATTCTAATCAAACAAATGTTCATTAACTGGCTTTGTATAATAATAATAATAATAAAGTAGACAACAGAAAAACATCCACAGGTAGTTTCCATTACTTTCTATTTGATTTTCATTGTTTGCTCACATCTGTTTCCTTTGATCTAGTCCCTTTGTTCTGCTCTAGTCATCCAAAATGCGATTTGCACATGCAAACGATAGCTACCTTTTTAGATATTTTGGACTGACAGAATATGCAAATTTGAGGAAAAAGAACAGATGCTGTTTTTAACATGCAGGCCTGGACATTATTGTTTTTATAATTTTTTTCATGCTTTTGCTTCACTCTACTAAACATTTTTATACTTTTCATATAAAATAGTTTTATGCTCATTAGTACTTGTAGAAATGTAAAGCTCAGACTTTACATTCTTTACTTTACAGTCTTATTAGTGCTTTGCATTAACTAACTATAAGCGTTACATTTGTTGTAGTTTTTGATAAAAATTCTAGTATTTAGATTAAAATACAGCTATTCATTGTAAATCTTTGTTAGTTTAAGTCCATGAAATAACACAGAGACAACTACACAACTATTACAATAACTCTACAGTAACCGTATAGTATAGCTCTTTTTTTTCCCCTTTTTACAAGATCTAGACAGGATAAAATCTGATTTCTGAACAGTCTGCTTTATGATTGAGTGTTCTCAAAGGGCCAGTGCCAATCAAAGAGTTCATTATCTGGTAACAGTCACTTTACAAACCCTGCACTGATTTTGATATTCTCACAGAACACCATTCTGTGTGTGCATGAGTGATGACATAAAGGTAACATTTATGTGTGTGGTTGCATGTTTAATTGCTGATTTTGGACGCTAGCATGTCTGTAAAACATAAATGAAATGCAAGAGCAATGATTAAATAAATAGTTCTGACCAAAATAATAATAAAAAAAAAAATAATAATAATTTTCATGTCATTTCAAAAACAAAATTGTATGTTTTCTGTAGCACTCTAAAGGAGAACTACTAAAGATTTATTCAGGTATTCCTTATCCATAAATATTCTTCATGGTTCAAAAAGAGTCCGACATTATATAACTATCATAAAAATTATTCTTACAACTGTGTTATATTCCAGTTTTCTGAAGTCATGGAAAAGTCAAGAATAATATTATTATTTTGTTATGCATATGTGATTGGAATCTGATTATATTAATGTGAACCATTCATACATTCTTATGTGGTTTGAAATCACATTTCCAAAAACCTAAAAAGTTCTTTGGGGAATCAGAAATGGTTCTATAACAAACGGCCCTAGTTTTAAGAGTGTACTTCAGTGGAATGAATGACATGGGATTTTCTGAGAAATACAATAGCCTTAATATGTAGTAGAAAAATGAAAGGTATGAAAAAAACATACTTAGAGGAAGACAAAAGAAACCGTGATGGCATGAGAGCAAACGGAGGGAAAATAGTCTGGGGGAAGAGAAAAGCAGAGTAAGCAGTTTGACAAGAAAGCGTGGAAGGAGAAGGAAGGATAATAGGATGTAGAAACTGACACCCAGAAGAAGGCGGGTGGTAACTGAGAGAGATGCTATAGGAGCAGACATATAGCAGGATAGAGGGGGCAGAGAGAGGGAAACTTAAGCTTTCTGGTCCTGATTTTCCATCCCTAAAGGCATTCTGTGGTTTCTAAAAAAAGCCCTGTATATTTGAAGAATTGCGTCACGTGATCAGGGCTGTATTTATGAATCAAAGAGTTCAGTGATTTCTGAGACAAAAGGAAGAGAGAGAGCAACAAGTAGTAGGCGACAACTGCGGAGCGCTTTACTGTACGCAAAACTACAATGGCTGGAAAGAAGACATGCATGGCAGAGAAAGTTTGATTGAAAGAGGGAGGGCAAGAATGCCAGAGAGCGAATGAGGAGGTAGAGTGAGTGGTGGTGGAGGGGGGGGGGGGCCGAAAGAGAAAAGGCGGAATGCAACAGGCTTCTTTATTCACACAGAGAGACACATCTGACTTATACTGACACACGCTCAGTTCAAGCTTCCCCCATACCTTCAGTCAGCATTTCAGGTAAGTCTGATCTCCACCATGCTTTAACAGACCACAAAGACATACATTTAAGAAGTTTCGGAAGAGTTTTATTTTCATGTACAACTTTGCCCCCCAGAATACTCACGAAAACGAAAGAGAATGTAAAAGACATGTTAGAGCAAGAATAAATGTGATTTACAGGTAATTCCTGCGTACAGATCTGTACGTGTGAGTACGACATTGAACTTAAGACAAGGTTAAAGATATTGATAGAAAAGTGTCATGCCATTTTTTTCAAGAATTTGCTTGGATTGTGCATCTGTAATGTTTTTATATGCCATTAAGAGTGGCTGAATTGTATGTTACATGTCAATGAGTTGAACTGGCAGCTGGCGGCAAAAATGTCTTATCAAGATCACCATGTTCAGACATTGATAAAATCAACAGAAACGGCTTCAACCTGCTCCTAGGAAATGAAGGACAGCTCATGTTCTCACAACTTCCAAACTTGCAATTTAGAATGCAACAGCTCAAATGTTTCAATGAAAATCTTCTAAGGTTTTGAGGAAAGATTCTGGTCAGAAAATATATGAAGATGTGAAGATTTGCTGCAAGTGTAAAATAAGTTGCATTATCTGATCAACAGTCAACAGCTTGTGATTTGTGCCCCATCAAAGAGCTGTTTGTCTCTTCTTAATTTGTGCAATGCTTGCTTAACCTTTATAGACACTGACTATACACACAACAGAACAATAGGCTTCTGATGAATGCCGTGTTTCGATTTGACTCTGTAATGTCTCTATAAAGCCATAATGACGCAATATTCCCAATCATACTCTTACATGCACAGATAGATTCGTGTATAAATCTTCTGTGTAGTTGCTATAGGAAAACATGGTTAATGTCCCTTTCTTTTCTAAAATGTTTGTGTTGAGACTGCTCTTACTTCCTTACTGGAAATATGTTGTGTGTTTGTACAGAGAAGTCAGGGAAAAGCGACTCCATACTCGTTCATTCAGACAACCTCCCAGTGGAAGGAACAGAACTGAGATCCTTTTAATTGTTTCACCTAAACAATGATATAAATAAGGCTCAGATAGTTCTAGAGTCTTAAACCTTTTTTTAGCAGTGCTGTCCTTGTATCTCTGTAATCTTACTGTATGCTGAGAATTGTCTTTATTGCATCTATTTTTTTTTTTTATTATTATCTATTTGTTTCCAAAGAATTTGTTTGAATGAATAACAAATCCCAAGTTGAAACAGCTACTTCTGATCAGTGGATTTTCCCTTAATAATTAGGATGGTTTTATATCCAACCCATCCCAACTTTGTACATTCCACTTGTTTTTCTTTAGAAAATAATGCATTTGTTGCTGCTGTGAATAGCCCAGTAACAATACTGAACATCCTAATAAATTACATTTTTTGAAGTGTGGATTAAACAATATACTTATCATGTACCACCCACATATTTAATGATCTCCAAAAGCTCGAAGTAGGTTTTAGCTCACAGTCTTTTCTTGTTACAGCCTGTTGTGTGCAGCAATAGCTTTAATAGGTTTTCACACACAATTTCGTTAGTTGTGTGAGGGTTTCGCAAGATACGTATATATTTAGACCTGCTCAAAAACAACCAATCACAACCTTTGTTAACTACAGACCACAAACAATATATAATATCAGGTTTTTGCATGTTAGTATGCATACTAAAAACATTCGGTGAAACATATCATCAAGACCTGATCTACAAAATGCCATAGTGCAGTAGTTGCAATAAAACTGCGGTTAGCCAACACCACGCATAGAAATTAGGCAAATTTACAAAAGCATCTTAACTTGTGCATGTGGAACTTTTTTTATTCCACAGTATAATGACAATAATTGCAGTTACTATGGTGATTATGCAGATGCTATGGTTGTCAAGGTTAATATAAACAATGGTCTTTCAAAGATAGAGTTTTGCTTGTGTAGCCTCTTTGTGTGCATGCATCTGGTTTATGAAAACTCCTTAGGCTGTTTCATTAGCTTAAATGTGTTGATATGTTTCTCAAAAAAGAAATAAATAAATAAATAATTTGCATTGTGATTTAAGCTAAAAGAAATCATGCCCTGAAACCATCATCATATGGCTGAACTGAGATTCTATGTTCATAAATAAACACCATCAATCCTGATCGACAAAGCAGTATGGAAATGATTTAAACTGATAAACACACCTTAAAATAGTTTGTAAATGGAATGGTTCTTTTAAATTGTGTTCACGAGGTGCACAAGCACAATAATTAGGGCATGCATGTGTGATTTATAGCTCAACAGTCAATCTTTCAGCATGATGTCTTGAGCTCGGCTGTCAGGCTGGCGTTGTTCATCTAGTCTAGCTGCACTTTAAACGCATCGCTCCTGTTTGCTCCGGTGCAGTGTTTGCGTGTGATTGACAGAAAGAAAGCGAGAGAGCAAGCTCTATTTAAATACTTTAACTGCACCTTCCTCCATTTCTTATTGTTCTCATCTTTTTGTGAATGACAGTTCCTTCAGGCAGAGAACGCTGTCTGTCTCTCCACTTCTCACCGTCTCTGCCTGTCTGTCAACTCTGAGCCGATTCCATCAGCCCCTTTCTTTTAATTCTGTCCATGGCACGAAAGACATGCATTACCTAGTTATCTAAATCAGCAGCATAGGCATCCATTGTTTTATATAAAGTAATTACCCTAACCTTATTACGCATACCCCAGCCCTACTCATAAAAAGAAAATAATTTTTTTACTTTTATAAAATAATAAAATGAAAACACTTTGTATGAGCTACCTTCTGCAGCCAATTTGTTTCACACAGCACATCCTGTACCACCTGAGAGAGGAAACTGAGCAGGTAATACAATAGTAAAGTTCACTACAGATGGTATAATTCATGGAAAGGACCTTCATAATTCATGCAGAAGTTGTAGAAGTGTTCTCCATATGTGCTGGCAGTCTGCAGCGGGCCCGTGCTAATGCTTTACTGCTGCCGCATTTGCAATGCATTTAGATTGATTGTTTGTGAGAAAGATGGTGAGAAATAGAGAAAAGGAAACATACAAAAGTTGGTGGAGATGCTGGAAAAGGATCAAAGGGAATGGCTCAAAGAATTTGGAATTTTAAAAACAGTTCACATGCGGTTTATTAGAGAAATGTGTTGGGTTGAGACATAACAGATGAGATGCTTATGAGGCAAAAATTGTCCTGACGTTCTTGTTTTTTTTAACAACAACAACAAAAACACTTTTAAATAAAAGAGAACAGCTTAATGCGTCTACCTCAAACGCAATCCACATCAGTAGACAAAGATGTAATTTAGCTCACTATGTGTTGAGTGTGTGTTTGTACCTGGCCACAATCTCAATTAGACGTGACCTCTGACCCACACTCGTTGCTCCAGGCACTAAAAGGTGACTACAGCCAGGACCTTTCAACTACTGGGGTCAATCAACAGAATCTGGTTTATATAACGGCACCATTGTGTGGTTCGTAGTCAAAGAAGTTGTGTCAGAAATTACTATAATGCAAGCAATAAAAAAAAAAAAAAAAAAACCTAAATTATGACAGAATTCGAAATAATTGGTTGAACTGTGATTTTGATGTTTACTGTACCAGTAAAGAGCTCCTTACTGTAGTCAACGAACTGTATACAATATTGAGGCCATTAAGACTATTTACGAATATTCTGACCACATTTTACTGCACAGCCAACAACATAATGACGTTCATAAATTGAAGTTATTGTGCACCAACAGTGACTGCACTCATAAAAATATTTTGTAGGGAGGGAAGACTTGTGTTCCAGTTTATTAGAGGATGGAAACTTAAGCCATTACCTGGCTCTGTATGTTTTAGTTTGCTTTAAGTTTGGAGCGTCAAGCGTAACATTTAAAGCCTTAAAATGTATGCATGCTGTGAACAGAGTCTGAAATGTGCATGCACGTGTGCAAACATTCGTGAGCTGTCTCGCACCTGTGTGCATGGACATTTAAATGCACTGCTTTGGTGAAAAATGTGACTCTGAGTCTCAATTTTGACACATGCACGCCTGTGTACATTAATGGCCATCTGTATTTGCTGAGCCCGTAGGCATTGCATGTGAAAATCCCTGCCTTGCATATGTGTGTTAATATGTCTGTGTTTTAATGCACCACATCCTTTGGTTTGAAGTTCACAACCTCCCTCAAGGCACCTTGATTTATGGCTCATATTTCAGCAACGTAATTATTCCCTCTTAGTTCATGTTTTTCCAGACGTGTTTTGCCTTTGTGGCTGTTCATCGTTTCTTTGGGGAACTGCAGGGCTCTTGTTGGAGGTGCCAAACCCCATTCATTAGCATGCATCAAAGACAAGCTCCCTCGAACCTGGAGCAAAGTCAGCTTTTGTCACATATGGTCATGACCAGGTGCTGAGGCAGACCTTTTTAAAAGCCACGTTCAAAGTGACATAAAGGCCTTGTTTAACATTAACAAATCATCTGGTGTTAAACTGTAATGCCCAAGCAGTACTGTTCAAATCCAAAGAGAACACTTCATGAATACAGAACTGTTCATTTTACTGAGAGGTTTACTTTGATTAATTTATGCCATTCTGTGCCAGGGTATTACATAGAATGTTATAATGCCATAAAATAGCCTTTCTTTGAAAATATTCCACTGAAGTCAAATTAGCACATGCAGTTTATGGGTTTATGAGTCTATAGCAGATTGTATGTTTTGTTGGCCAGGAGAACTATTAAACATTTCATTAAACACTAGATGTGTCTGACCAAGTCCAAAATATATTTTTTTACTGCTAATTGGATGTTGCTACACAAAGTCATAAATTAAGGTGTTTCTATGCGGACTTTACAGCAATTAACAGTCAGTAAAACGGGTTCTGCATTGTGTAGTTTTTGGTTTGCATTCAAAGAGCATGTCACTGTTATGTTCTAATCACATTCAGCCCAGTAGACTTAAAGACGGGTCATTTCTGTGCCTATAGTGTCACCAAATGCAACTGCGTGCATAAATATAATAATTATTTTCACACAAAATCAAAAAAATTATTCTAGTTGTTTGCTCAGATTAATTGTATAAAATAAGCGAAAACTACTCAGATCTTCTCAGTTGACATTTGCACTCATTTTAATTATGTTAAATGAGATCACATTTGTAAAAAAACAACAACAAGTTAACTTAAACCTAATAATAAATAATAAATCAGTCATAAATCAGTTCAAATAAATGGAAATAGGTATCATAATTTTATTAAGTTAGATCAACAAGCTATTTAAGTTTGTGTCTTCCACTGGTCGGCCAAACAGAAAGTCTAGTCTCAAATTCATACCATTGCTGTGTTGAACTGGTCATGATGCTCAAACAAATAGGTAGATTTTTTTAGATCATTCAAACCCAAAGCAATAATAAAAATTTGTCGTTGTGTTTGTTGTGGTTTTTTTTTTTTTTAATTGAGATTTATAAATCATCCAAAAGCTGAATAAAAAATAAGGACAATATTTGGCCAAGATACAACTACTTGAAATCTGAGGGCGTAAAAAAATGAGAAAATTGTCTTTAAAGTTGTTTAAATAAAGTTCTTAGCAATGCATATTACTATTTAAGAATATATATGTATATCTATCTATCTATCTATCTATCTATATATACGGTAGGAAATTTACAAAAAATCTACATGGAACATGATCTTGACTTAATATCCTAATTATTTTCGGCATAAAAAAATAAAAAAGCCAGTAATTTTGACCCAATGCATTTTTGGATATTGCTACAAATATATGTGTTACTTATGACCGGTTTTCTGCTCCAGGTTTTGTGCTATTAGTGACGTGTACATCTTATATGTAAATGAACATTATTATTATTATTATTTTAATGAAGTATGATTTGACAGGAACAGTCAGTGCGATCTGTTGATTATTTAGTAACATGACCTTCAGCTCTGACTGTGTTTTTGCTGTCTTTGTGTTACCCACATGAGATAAATATTTCCCAATATTGCACCATAGAAAGTTTGTGGGCATTACCTCATTACCTCCTCTCTTTTTTCCCCCCTCCTTCTGTTCACGCTGGTAAATTAGAGCAGACCCAGACCAGGCAAACCCTGCCAGACGACCTGAGTTATAAATGCAGCATTGAGGCAGGGCACACACAGGAGCTTTTGTTGACAGTGTAAAGGTGTGCACCCTGTAGAGTGCCACAGGCGAGAGTAGACATGTGTTCATCTAAAGCCAAGGGACATGGGTTAAATGAAACAAACATACAAACTAGAGGCTAAGCTATTCATTTGGTGAAATGGCTTGCTCAGCAATGGATGAAGTGAAAGGATGCCGTCAGTATGAGAGTCCAGTCCATCATTTAAAGGGTTGTGGGGGGAAAAAAAGAGCAAAAGATAATGGGATACACGCAGCTTTTCGTTACGTTAATTGGATTAATTTTGTGGATTTTTGTCATGTTTTTATTAGCTGTTTGAACTGTCATTCTGAGGGCACCCATTCACTGCATTGATCCATTAGTGTGAAAGTGATGTAACACTACATTTCCCCAATTTTTTCTGGTTGAGTAACATTTTTTGTTGAATATAATTACATAAAAACAAATATGTGTGCATAAAATTGGCCATGTCTTCCTCTAATGCTATTCAAAAGAAAGTATTACTATGTGTTACTACCAATTAATACTGTATATGGTAGGCTCCAGGTGAATGCTGGGTACGCTTTGCTCACAAGTCATTAACCTGTATAGGCAGTTCTCCTAACTGCTTGTTATTTCACCATTTTACTGGGTGAAATAAAACCATTGCTTTTTATATGCTGCAAGGCCTCATTCACCCCTAACACACACTGTCACACACACAAAACAGACTTCTCCTTATACCCAATGTGTGTCTAATTAATGAGCAACTACTGCACAACAGAGGAATGTTTCATTCCCGGTTTTGCTTTTTGCACTTTTGTTTACTCTTTTCATTCTCATTTTGATCACTTTTTACTGCTAAGTACTTAATAATGATTCAGTTTGATTTGATTCTGTACTCTACAAAAGGCATACATTTCCAACCTATCTTTTCTTTCCTTTATAACTTTTTTTTCTAAAACACATCATTGTTTTCTTTCATACTGTTCTGCCTTTCTTAATTTTTTTTTATTGTTCTTCTCATCGCTTTGTTGAAAACATCTTAAAAACTGTCATCTTGAATGAGATGAAGAAACCACTGAAGACGAAAACATGTCAAGAAGGGGAATTTTCAAAGGACAGCGAGTCAAAGAGGGAGGGATGAGGAAAATATAAGGAATTCTGTTCTGGGGATTTTGGAGCTTAAATAAAATAAAATACAATAAAATAAAATAGGTCATATTTATTTGACATGTAGACAATCAGTAACGGGACAGTGAGGTGTATCTGAATGTAGTTCGCTGTTTGTGTGTGTATGATTAGAGCAGGATTGATTGTTGATGCTTTCTGAAACATGGCCACTCTGCTCAGCCCTCACATGTGGAACAGTTTACTGCAGCTCTGCTCCAAATGAACACAGCCTTACAGAGCAACAGACTGCAATTAAAAGAAAGAACCAGGCAAAGAGACAGACAAAGACAGAGGTTTTTGTTAGTAGATTAAAAGCAGTGAACTAAATTGTGTCTTTATGCAAATCTAAAATGCAAAGGGTATCAGGTAATGTACCTGTAAAATAAAAACAGATGCCAATGGAAACTGCTTCCTATAAAACTCTTAAATCTAAAATGTGCTAGATCTTAAAACCTGTAAACCTGCTCTTTAAAAAATGCAATCCATTACAGTCGTGTGTTTCAGTTAAGAAAACTTGTATTTGTAATCTGTATGAAGATATGGAAAGTCAGCTTCACCATTTATGGGTCTGTGCTCTGGAACTTTCCATCAAGTCCTGATGGAGGCAGGAGGAGGGGGTTAGCGAGCGCTGGGTGCCCTCCACCCTGGGCATGTGGCAGTAGAACAGAGGCAGCTTTATTGAGCTGTGTCTCTGATTTAAATCATATGGCATTGCCTGGAATCACTTCATGGCTTGGAGGCCGTTCAAATGAATGCCCCAACAAGAGACTCACTCTATTTCTCCCCCTCATTTCATCTGTTTGTTGGCTCTCAGTTTCTTTCACTGTGGTTCTCACTAAAGCAACTGGCGTCATGTCTGTTTGATTATGATCTGTGTCTTTTATATCTTAGATGCCTTTAAAGTAAAATGACTTACCTGAAGAAAATAAGCACTCAAAGAACTTAAAGTTTCAATGGTTTCTTGTCACTTAAAAGCATATCGTTTATGTGAAATGTGACAGC
This sequence comes from Enteromius unitaeniatus, assembly GCA_032359435.1. Classification (NCBI taxonomy): domain Eukaryota; kingdom Metazoa; phylum Chordata; class Actinopteri; order Cypriniformes; family Cyprinidae; genus Enteromius; species Enteromius unitaeniatus. The sequence continues at coordinate 1,465,855 of JAUMHI010000052.1, forward strand.
TGATTTGTCAGACCTGGCTAAGCTGTTCACCAATTCAGGATAAATTATTTGTAAAAAGATTTTTGCTCAGACAGGCAGCATTTTTTTTTTTGGCTCATCCGGCTCAAAACCATTTAGCTGTTTACAGACCTAACAGCAGAAAACCACATGAAATCTGGCTTTTACAAACCCAGTCCAAACCACATTAATATGTGGTCTGAAATCAGAACGCAATTTCAGGTTCTTGGAAATGTGTGTGTTTCAATCTGAATGGTAAGATCTGATTTTGTTATTTGTGTTTTCCCCAGATATCATTTACACTGCAACATCAAATGCACATTTCTAAGTGCTTAAAGACTGGAAATAAACAAAAAAAAAAGTTCAAAAAATGCCTTTTATTTACTCTGACATAGAAGATGGTGATCTCATAGCTGTCAGATGTAGACAGTTTAAATTCTGCATTATTCGTCTTTAGGTACACCTTTTGAAAATTCTTTTGACAATAAATAATATCGCACCTACACCTACACAAAAAAAAATATGGTAAAAACCAGCTGCTGTGGTTGCTGAAATTTGACCATAAAAAACGGTAACAACATTTTAGGTTTTACAGTTCTAAGTTTATAGTTACAACCATAATTTAATTAAATGATATAATGTTAATATACCAACCTATTAAAGTACTGAAATCTGTTTTGAACCTTTAAAATACACTGATAAGCATCAAAAGCAGGTGGTGATGAGAAAATCTTGTGATGAACCAAAGCAAAGCTTTTAATATGGATATATATATATATATATATAGGTGCTCAGTGTCATTCACTCACTAAACACCATCATGGTGAGATCAAACTAAAATATGAAATAAACATTAATTAAAAAAAATAAAAAAAACCCTAATAAACATAACTAGCAAGAAGAAATCAAAGAAAATTCAAAGAAAAGACATCAAACGCAATGCAGGGAATTCTGGGAATGTCAGTTTACATTTTTCCCCCTGTAAATTTTACAGGAATTTATCATTAACCATTTAACAGGTTTTTACTATAGCATTTTCACAATGTTTTACTATTAACATCAATATCATGTTTTACAGTGTACATGTCAGCTAACTCTCATTAGAGTATCAGAAGACTGATTTATATCTGCTAACTCTTTGTTGTGTTGGTCTCCAAACCGATATTCTACTGACTATAAGTAACTTTACAAGTACATGTCAACTTATTGTACCCCTAACCCTACCAGTCTACTAACAATCTAATGAGAGTTAATAGATATTTAGGTGCAATGTTACTTATAGTCAACAGAATTTGTTAAAGGGAACATCAAAATAAAGTGAAACCCTTCTTTAAATGTTTTATATGTTTCAACAGTTAGATCCTGACTAATTGTAAGAGACAGCACTGGTCTGATCTCTTGTGCTAAACTGTTGTTAATAGTTTTTTTTCCTTTTGTGTTTTTCTGCAGGCATCATTGGATTATTGTGCATCAATTCTGGATCACTTGCTAAGATCATCTTCGATTCAGATCAGTGCAGTACAAATATTTATAATGGATTTAAGATTATTGCAGAAAGCTTAGTAAGAGAGTTCCCTTTATAAAAAAGTGTGAAGTGAAAAGAAGTGATCATTTACCATCACAACGAAAGGACCACTCTCAAGTCTTTGGACAGTGGAGGACTGCCATCATCAAAATGGCAACCAATAGGGAGAGGCCTATGGGTCATATGACAGGGTTCTACCCCTTTGCCTTCAGTTCAATGCGAAACCACTCCCCCTTTGATCTTCTGGCCAATGGCAGCCTATTTGGACGATTTGGAGCAGACCTTCCCAAAGAGATGGCAGCTCTGTGTAAGTAGCAGAATAATTTCAATGTACTGTACGCCTAGAACTGGAACAAATAGTGTGTTCTTTTATCTTTTCTTAACAGTAATATTGTGAAATATGATTACAATTAAAATTACTGTTTTCTATCTATTTCTTAATAAATATTATATGTACTTTATTCCTGTGATGGCCCAGGGAAAACAGCGTCACATGAATAAAAAACAAGTGACATTATATTCACATAGAAAACAGTTATTTTTAAATTGTAATTATAATCCACATTTTATTGTATTTATTGTATTTTTTTGTTCAACTAAAAGTGCATAAACAGACTTGTAATGTAATAATGTAAATATGTACAGAGTGTCTACACACTTAAATGATGCACACATTATTTTGTTAAAAGGAAGAGCAAAATAAATTAAGCTAATATAGAAGATTTCAATTCAATTCAAATTTATTTGTATAGCGCTTTTCATGATATCATAACATATCATTGCAAAGCAGCTTTACAACAAAAAAGTAATGTTTACAGTAAATGTAGTGATAGTTTGTACATGTACATATGTGAGATAAAGATCAATTTGACATAAACAGACAAGGAACACAAGAAACAGGGAGATTTCACCAGTAAAGTGCGCTTTGAGTTTGTTGAGTTCTGTGTGCTGATCTGATTCAGGGTTTGTTCTCAATGTCGGCCGTGTTCAGACATGTACAACCACTGTTTCAAACAGACCACATGTCAGTCACCACCTCCTGGAATAACCCTGCTGAAGCACACACACACACACACACACACACACACATAAAGGCAGGAAAATTCAAATCCTTTGCTCTCTAAAGAATGCATATAAACACAAAATGTCCATTTATAGCCAGAAAAGAGTGAAAGCGGAGGATACAACTTCCAGTAAACTGAACAAAGGTTACATTTCACTGAAAAAAAAAAAAAAGTCACATAGCGGTCATAAGATGTTTGATATATGATACCTGGGATACTGTTTTTTGTCATCCTGAAAGATAAAAGTAGTAAAAGTAAAATCAGTGCTGTAAGTATCCAGTTTGATTATCTGATTATGTGGTGCCTTCATACACAGACACTCCATTAGCTCCCTTCAATAAGAGATAACATCTACCCATCTCTCAATCTATCCATTCTTTGCTCTGAGTGGGAACATACAGAGGCAGATGGGCTAGACAGGCAGGACTCTTTGTGTCTTTAAATAGAGTATTTTAAAGCCTTCATCCTGTCCTCACTCCTAAAATTATGCCTCAAAATGTGACATATAATGCATGTGACACATAATACAACAATGTACAAAATCTAGATAAAAGCATTTTGGGCTAAAGGTTGTCCAGTGGCTCTTTGCAGCTTCTTAGCTTCAGCGAAACAAGTCTTCACAATCTAACCATATTTTATAATGGGTTCTGGAGTCAGCTATGTGGTGTTTTTTTTTTTTTTTTGGGAGATTCAAGAAGGTAATATATATATATATAAATATAATACAAAATAACTTTTTGAATCTATATATGAAACATGATATGAAACTCTGCATTTTGATATATAATGAATTTATTTTGAAAAACAGATGTTTTTTATTTTGAAAAATCATCTTTTTATTTTTATATAGTGCCTTCCACTAATATTGGCACTCTTGGTAAATCTGAGCAAAGCTGGCTGTGAAAATAAATCTGCATCGTTTATCCTTTTGATCTTTTGTTCTAAAAATTAACAAAATTGTAACCTATCATTGAATTAAAACAATTTAAATGGGTAGAAAATCTCATTGTGAAATAAATATTTTTCTCCAATACTTGTTGGCCACAAGTTTTTTTATGAGTAAATATATAAAATAAGTATATTTCCATTCATATTCACAATTTTGAGCACTCCAGGGTGATTATGAACATGAAAATATCCAGTCATGGTTTCCTGTTTCACAGAAATATATATATATAGGAGGGAAAACAAAGCACAACATCCCTTAATCATCAACACAATGAGAAAAAAGCAAAGAATATATTGCTGCAAAAGATAATTGAGCTTTACAAATTAGTGGTGTGGCTTTAAGAAGAGCTAGAGCAGTGAAAATTTCCATTTCCACCATCAGGGAAATAATTAAGGATTTCCAATCAACATACAATGTTAGGAAACTGCCTTGAAGAGGATGTGCATCTAGATCATCCTAATACACGGCAAGGAGTAGAGTTTGAGTGAGACTAAAGACTCTTCAAGGACCACAGCTGGAGAATTGCAAATAGTTGAGTCTCCTTTTTTAAAATAGTCAAACTGTTAAAATGAGAATGCGAGGCATGTAAGTTCATGTGCAGTAAGTTTATTAACAGGCTCAGGGTCAAGACAGAAACGGTAGTTCGCCGGCAAACGGGGTAGGGAAGGAAAAGGCAGTAGAGTAAACGAATAAACAGAGCAATGTTCAAATACTGTGAATGAGTCCAGGGGAAAAGACAGAGGGAAAATCTGGGTCCAGGCAGAAGGTCGGCAACGAATAAATCCAAAAGGCAAAAACAAACTAGAAAACAAAGACACGAATGAACACGAAAGGAAATCCAGGAACCAGGTTGACGATGTAATGAACCGTGAAAACAAACAAACACAGGGAGGGTTTATACAGATGAATCTAGGTCAGTGGGTAGCGACAAACAATGAAGTACCTAAACAACAAACGAGTGGGCGGAGACATAAGTTCATTGATAAGAGTTCCTGAATGAAAGCATACATAAAACACAGAAAGTTCGCTGGAAGCTGGAGTGCCATCCAGTGGCCTGTGCTGGCACCTCCAGCTGAACATGACACAAACAGCCCCTACAAGCACATGTTGTTCAGGAGGATTTAAGAAAAATTCTCCTCGCTCATCCAAAAACAATCTCCAGCATGTTCAGTTGTCAGACAGGACTGGAACTAAAAATGGTACTTGCTTCTATGATCAGATGAAACAAACAAACAAAAAAAGTACTCCTTGTGTACAATGAAGTATGCTGATATGTTTTTGATGTTGTGGGTCTATATTTCAGCTGATGTCATGTGTCTTTTTTAGACACATGACATCATGGACTCGATCAAAAACCAACAGTCAATCAATAATTCACTGAATCTTATAATGGGCCATTGTTGGGTTTTTCAAATCCAATAATCCAAACACAAACATCAAAATAAACACAATAATTAGTCACTGAGGACAAAATGAAGCTTTTGCAATGGCTGTCCTAGTCCTCTGACCTGAACCCTGAGTGAGGTGAACTAAAGAGGAGAACCAACATGGAGCTGGTAATCTAAAGGGTCTGGAGTGATTCTGGATGAAGGAATGGTCTCTTTTCTCTTATCAGGTGTTCTCCAAACTCAATTGTGGCCAACATGTATTGGAGAAAAATATTTATTTCATCGTGAGAATTTTGTGAATTTTTTGAATGAAAGATCATAAGGACAATGCAGATTTCTTTTCACAGCCACCTTTGCTCGGATTTACCAAGGGTGCAGATATTAGTGGAGGGCACTGTATATTATCAGTTTTTAAACTAATTAAAATAACCCAACTGCAGTTTGATTGAGATTAATTGAAATGCACAATAAAAAAAATATATGATTTTTGAAAAATGTTTATTTATACACACACATATATATATATATAGTGGTGGGATAAAAACTACTGAAGGTTTTTTGTTTAAGGACACCTTAAATACTCAACTGTTGTGTCTGCCAGTTCATGACTTCAGCGCTGAAACATTATTCAGCTTCAGTACTGACAGCAACTCTACTAAACCCTCCATAAAAGACCACTTTACTTTTTTATTTGCTTCAGATTTAATGGCTTGAGATGTTAGACAAATTCAGAGTAAAATCTAGTACACTTTGCATGCTTTTACTCTGCACCTAAAACCTGTGACATCTGTACAGCTAAAACTTTAAATTTCACATTCACCACTCATTAAATAGAAGAATTGCCACACCATTTCTGAAAGCTGACACTCAAAGAGTAGAAGCACACACCAAATCTGCAAAACTGTACAGAAATTCTCCATTTTCATTTTCATAAAACACTTTTTGCAAAACACAACACACCATTATCTATGTAACACACACATACATAAATGTACTGTATATATGTAAAAGAAAAAGAAAGGAAAAATACTGGTCAGCCCTCTATATCTCTACTGCCCCCAAAAGCCAAATATGGTATATTGGTGTGATGATAAAGATGATATAGATGATAGTTCACTTAGTTCATTAAGTGTGACTGGAAAGTCTCCCTCTCACAATTAATCAATCAAACAATGTGCAATCTCACATTTTCATTCAAATGGTAATGTGTACAACATACAAAATGTATTGCATCTGTCTTAAAAAAAAGCAATCCTTTAACGCACACAAACCAACACACACTCTCATCTGCACATGAGGTTGGGAATCTAGCGGAGCTTCTGGTTTCAGAAATGCAGAATGTGTGATGGAAAAAAGGTAGCATTTGAAACAAATGGCACATTTTTCTTCTTTTAAGAGCAAGGCAGAGGATGGCCAAATGCAGAGGTTACTGCAGGACTGAGGCTGTGAAAGCACAAACTCCACATTGTGCCTTTTTATTTATTTATATAGAATTGGATTGGAATTTCTGGGGTTTGGCCCAATTCTTTAAACCACCAGTGGTGTGTGTGTGAGAGAGAGAGAGAGAGAGAGAGCACAAGAGAAAGAGAATAGTTATTATTATTATTATTCTTTTAGTTTGTTTTGATTGATGTTCACATAATGGAGGATTCTAAAGAAGTATTTAAGTATTTGACATGAAGAGGATTGTAAAGTTATATATAAACTGTTAAGGTTTTTAAGATGGACAGACAGAAAGAGTGGGTGGTGATAGAGATCTGCTGGCTTCATGCTGCAGGGAAACTGTCCCATCACAAGTTAGCTGGCATGACTTACTGACATTAAAACAGTAGTGTGTCCTGCACTTCTATGCCAGTAGCATTTGTCAAGCTGTGCTTGAATCTTCCTATTTGTTCACTTACAGGAATAGTTAAAAAATTCCAACCTCAACTAAAAATCTGAATCATTTCTAGACATACTTTATGACTGACTTTCCACTGTGGAACACAAACAATGTTTAGCATAATGTTAATGCTGCTCTTTTCCTGATCATATGAAATAATATAACCTGCATGGATAGGTCTGTGTGATTAATCCAAGTTTGATTTAATGAATCAAATTAATCCAGTGATTCTAAAACCATAATAATCACGAAACCTTTTTATTTTTTAATGTAATTGATTTATGTATTGATTTATGATGATTTATTTATTTATTTGCTTGCTGACTATTTACTTGTCTTCTCTATTCATTTCTGCTGTAAAAGCGAAACCTTATTTTAGCAACAGAAAATATACATAATGTATTTGCTCATATTTAATACTATTTACTATTAAACTTGAAGTAGATTGTCTGTGGAAAGAAACTGGCTTGGATTCAAAGGATCTAGAGTGATTTTCTAAGCTCACCCTGGATACATTTACAGTTCTTTAAGAGGCACATTTTGTGAAGTTATATCGTAAATATTTCCATCATGACAAGATTTTAGCATGGCAATGGATCCTGTACAATGTTAATTTATGTGTTGTATGCTGCTTTGAGCATGCAAACATACTGCTGCTACCATACATATATAACAATATGCTTAAAAAAATCCCCATAAAAGGCAGGAGAGAAAAAAAATCCGCTTGTTTTGCCCCCCAATTTAACTATAATGGTTAACTAGTTAACTCTGAGCCAATAGCTCAAATGCAGTGCTCATTAACTATCTAATTACAAATCTATTTAAAAGTATCTGACATAAATTGATTGTAACCACTTACCTTAAATATAATTTTTTTCAGTGTATAGTATGCCCACAACAATTTTTTTTTTCTTTGATAATTTGAACCCATTACAATAAGCAAAGCTGACTGCAATGTATGTAGTGCGATATGACCAACTCGAAAATTCAGGGTCACTCATCTAGTTGTTAAGCTTCAGAGGAACTCTAAAAGCGAGCCACAAATTGCTCTAGTGAATGCTCAACAGCCATTTAAATGTAAAACAGGAAGCTTATTGGCTGTGTATATGCAACATGAGCCAATCAGCTTGTGCCAAATATTTATTTATGCTGTGAATACTATCAATTCGCATTAACGAGCCGTCAGCCTGTGCCATTTACAGTTTCATGACAGAACTTGACATATATATGATAGCTTTCTTCATTTTCTTCTTCTTCTTTAAGTGAACTTTTGCAGATTTATTACCAATGCAAATGAAGTTAACTGGACTTTTACAAATGTTTTTATGTGAGTACATAGGTGCCCTGTAATGAAGGAAAGCCTGTATTCCCCCTAGAGGGTCAGATTACAATTCATGACCAGCACACAACACACACACACACACACACACTACAGACCCCCAAGGAACCACACATTCCAATACAAGCAAATCCAGCACACATGCAGTCAAAAATCCAAACCCAAATGCTGTGTAGCTCCAACCACAAAGTATGAGGGCCAGGTTTATGTTCCTCGCTGGAAGAAGAGTGAGCCGTTTGAACAGAGTAGGTTTTGTTCAGTCTGTCTGGGCATCCCATGAAGCCAGTGCTCGGCAGCAAAAAAACTTGCGTTTGATTCTGCAGAAGCCTACAGATGAGCCACCGACAACAACGGAAAAAGAGAGAGACAATACAATAAAAGTAAAAAGATACAAAAAGTGCAGAGGCACAGATGGACAGGAATGATTGGCAGATAGATGAAAAGTAGAAGGGCCTGAAAAAGAGACACAGAAAAAGAGACAGATTGGGGCGCCTTTTCCTGTCTGCATTCCCCCTTCCTTTCTGCAATCCTCGGGCCTTGGCTTGCGTGTGTGTGTGTTTGAAGGGGGGTGTAATTGCCTCAAGGTGTGGAGAGAACAGAACTGGCTGAGATTGTGCAGTGCTGCTCCCTGCAGTGTGTCACTGTAGAGTGTGTGCATGTGTATGTGTGTGTGTGTGTGTGTGTGTGAGAGACAGAGAGAGAGAGAAAGAGAAAGAGAGAACAAGAGAATGAGAAAGAGCAAGAGAGGGAGGGGGATGTGTTGAAAGACAGGTGAAAATGTTGAGGCAGAAAGAGCAAAGGTATGGGGTGAAATAGGGGGTAACATATGTGCAGATTAACAGATGTCTACAAAATGGGAAGGCGAGCGAAAGAAAAGTCACTTAGTAAATTGTGTTTACTAAAATTTGGATTCCAATTTAGTGAAAATGCATTTTGTGAAAGCTTGATATTTGTCAGAATGTAGTGCTTTTATGCTGCATCTACCAAATAACATTGACTCACAATCTATTAAACACATTTTTGTTTTTGTTCAAAAGGGCTGTAAGAAAATGCTACATTAGAGAGGTAGTTACATGACAAAAACATAGTTTCTTAAAACAATTATTAATCTTAGTCACTGTTAATTTTATTATTTACTAACATTTAATTACAATCAAACATTGTATCCATTATATCCCTTATCCTGGGCTGACTAAACATGAAATAACAATGAGCATTGTATTTTTTTGTAATAAACTTTAAACAAAGACTGGTAACAATTTATTTTACACGTTACATATATATCAAAGAAAGGAAATTATGCTTAATTACATGTAAACTTAAGGCAGTCACTAATCCTAACCATAACCTTGTAGTATTACATGTTGTTGATTAATATAGCTTATTACTTAAATGTGTAATTACACTGTAATAATAAGCCTTTAAAAAAGTGTAATCAAAGATTAGTAAATACCATAGCAAACATATTGCTCATTGTTATTTAATGTTAGATAATGTGATAACTAAATGGTTTAAATGGAAATTTATAAAGTGTCCTAGTTCTTTCATAAACTACATTCAGTATTGTCAGTAAAATGTTTAATTCCTCCTCTTAGGTAGAATAGAGTGTATTATTACTTCTTTAACAACCCTGCAAAACTTGCAACAAACACATTTTTTTAATATACGGAAGATCTGGTTTAAACAATAAAACAAATATAAAATACAATAAAACATTGTGGATTAAAACATGTAACACAATGAAAAACAGACTAAGCAGGGTGAGAAGGCATAGAGAACCAGGCGCCAGATAGAGAGAGTGAACAACTGAAAAAGAGAGGGGGGGGCAGGAGTTTTGGGGAAAGTTAGCACCCCACTGGGGCTGGCTTTCAGGGTTCAGTCCTCTCGAATGAGGGGAGGAAAAGGGAAAAGCAGAGAGGGAGTGAGGGAAGGTGGATCATATACTTTGTGGGTTTGTGTAAATTTAATGCCACGCTGTTTCTCTCACACTCTTCTGGAGGAAATCGGATTATAATGAGACTCATTGGTCAGCCATGCAGATGCACCGGTGTGATATACTGATGAACAGACTGCCGAAATGCAACAAACAGAGACAAGTGTCAAACACATGCATGCTACAGAATAAAGGGCTTTTCATAAAATTGCTTAATTTAAAAGTCATAGTATAAATATATTACAGGAAAATGTCAAACTGCAACATCTGGAGCAAAAACGTCATTATTTAATCAAAGTTTTCTCACTGAAGCAGTTTTAAAGCAAAAACGGAGAGACAAATATGCCTGTAGTCTTCCACACTGCGTTCTAAATAATGCACACAACCATGAAAAACATGTCAAAGTAAGAACATTGGATGCAGACTTTGGCTGGGTCAAGACAAGTTTGGAAGACATTGTAAAAGAATGAAGAAATGCAATACAGAGTCAACAGGGACAGTTGACGTAGATTTCGGCATATTTCAGTAGCGATTGTTTGGAAGAGTTACCACAGATCTGGACAGCATTAAGTTGTGGTGCACTTGATGAAATGACAAACTGAGAGAAAAATAAAGATGATGTAAGTTGGGAACAGAAAAATAAAAAGTGAAAACTGTCAAGGAGAGGTGAGAGCAGGGGCCGATGATAGGATTGCCAGTGAAAACATTGTGGAAAGAGAAAGTTGAAGGGGTTTGTCAGGCTGTAAGTTGCCTAAAGGTGGCAGCAAGCTTCAAATGATGCAGGATGCAGTTAAACCAAAACACACTTCTTCCCCACATCTACCTTTTTTGGTTCATTTTTGACCTTGCAACTTTTACTAATATACTTTTATTGTGAAAGGACAGGAAGAGAGAAAAACAAAAAGCCATATAAAAAATTGTTTGAAAAATCTTGATGTTAATGTAGGCTTTGAATCTTGACTTGACATTGCTTTGTTTTAAAGTTTTGAAATAGGTTTGACATGCTTTAAGATCCTTTAAGTCCAAAGGTCCAAGGCCGCTTGTCAAAATGCTTCAATTTTGTATTTTCTTTGTTTAATACAAAATGTTTAATTACAAATTCATAAATTTCAGAATGTATTTAATGCCATTAAACAGTATAATAAGTATATTACAAATCTGTTTATATGATGTAAATTTATTTAGTTCAAATTTAGAACTTGATGAGGTATTTAAGTCATTTAAAGTTGCTTGTCTTAAACACCTTAATGTTTTATCAAGTTAACATTAAAAAAAGGGTAAATCTCAATTTATTATAATTATACTTTTAAATTTTACTTATTGTTTACTCCATTTAGAACTGCAATTCTGCACTATGTTTATCTAAACTCAAATTCAGGAATAGAATTGGAATTTAAAAGACATTCTTCAATTTCTGCTCACACTTACAAAAGGAGGCTCTGTGATGAAATGGAAGGCGATATGTTTCTTAGGAACAGCAGAAGATTGATAGATATTTACATTAAGTAATTCAGCAGATGTTTTTATCAAAAGCCCTTAAATGAGAACAATGGAAGCAATCAAAATCAACAAAAGAGCAATGACATGAAGTGCTAACAAGTCTCAGTTAGCTTAACAAAGTACACACACATATATATATATATATATTTATATATATACTGTATAGATAGATAGATAGATACATAGATAGATAGACAGACAGAGGGAGTGAGAGGAGGTCATGTTGTTTGTTTTTATTTGCAAAGGTATACAAATATGATGCAGACTGACAGGCTTGCTCTAGCAGAAAATGGAAGGGAATGTTTTGTCTTTCAGGCAACCACAAACGCACCCGCCTCATCCCCTCCCTCTCTCTTCCCTCCCTCGCTCTGTAATTCCTGCCCCTCTCCCTCTGTTGTGGGCTGAGCTAGTCGCGGCGAGTGAAATAGTGCAGGTTGTCGAGTCACAGTGTGTTAGCTGACAGTCAGGCTGAGTTTGAGAAAGCTCAAGAACTCAACAGCCGCTGGAGAAAAACAGGAACTTGGTGATGGTCAGCACAGAGCTGCACAGGAGCCGCTTTACTCGACGAGGAACTGCTACAGAAAAGTTCAGGTTATAAGAGAGAAGCTGCTGGCTACAGTGACAGCTATCCTTCAGACTTTCTCTTGCCATTGATAGCTTTGGCAGGAGTTACAGATTGACTGGGAAACTCCAGACTTTATATTGCTGTTGTTGTTAGTCATTGTCTACTGTGTTGCTTAAGTGTATCTGCAGTTGAAAGACAGCTTGAGACACAATACAGAACATCTGGGACAGAGTTTGAGTTCTTGGCGAAGGCTGGACATCATGTTTGACTGTGTGGAGGCTCTCGGGGTAGGGGCAAGACCCCTCTTTGACGTATCCGCTCAGAGTTCATGCATGCTCAGGAAAGCAAGCTCCTTCTTCCCTGGCCTAGAACCTTTCTCATGGAGCAACAACACTAGCTTGCAGTGTAAGTGTGATGTCTCCGTACCTCTTCTATAATCACTACAAATTGTGCTCTAGATACTGTATGTCCTTTTATCACTTAGCATTTATTAAAGTATGAGTCTGAGTGACTGAATTATCAGACACACGTCTTGTCATGTGCTAACTGACTTAAATGGTACTCTTGTTAACATCCTTACGGCTGGCTGCCAGAAGTTTTGCCTAGATCACAGAACTAACTGACTTGTGCTGATGAATAATGTACTTTTGCATATTTTATTAGCCTACCACTACACAATTTTACAGCTGTGCACATATTGTAAACTGTTATTCTGTCAGCTTTTTTTGCTTGTTTGTGTACTTGTGATAGATACTTTTACAATTAGTAATGATAATGACAACAATTACAAACCATTTTTTTCGGCAAAAGTGACAATTAAGAGTGGAATGCAAAACATTGAAAGCATATATATATATATATATATATATATTTTTTTAAGCATATATTTGGTGTGAACAATTAAATGTGGATATATAAATACAGTGCCAATGTGTTCAAGCAAAAAACAGCCTTTACTGGACACTGAAATATGTGGTTATACTATTATACATAAGCTATTCAATTATGGTCATAAGAAAATCCAAAACATTTCTATAAATGTAGAAAAAAACAAAAAGCAAATAATGCACACACACTAGTTTTCAATAATAGAAGAATCTCAATATCTATAATCTTTCAATAATAAGAATCTCTCTCATGTGTGCTTAGAGTCTCTTGTGTCACTCCATTTTGACCCTAATGGATGTCTTTAATTATACAATTAAGAATACAGTGAACTCAATTAAAGGATTAGGGAGCCCATGGGGACAGAAGTGAACTGATGATTAGGGGGTTTCTTCTAATCTTTTGCTTTTTTATTGCCACAGAAAAATACACTGCCAAGTTTGTTCAACATGCACTCTCATAAATAAAGATACAAAAGCTGTCACTGGGGTGGTACCTTTTTAAAAGGTACACTTTTGTACCTATTAGGTTCTAATATGTACACTTTAGGTACTAATATGTACCTTTAAGGTACCAAAATGGACAAACTTGTACTTTGTAAAAGGTATCGCCCCAGTGACAGCTTTTGTACCGTTATTTTTGAGAGTGTGGAAATGATTTGCGTATTTATTATGAAGTTCAAATAACACATAACAAGATCCAAGATCCTGCATTTTATCTCTATTTTTTTACCAAAAGTATGAATATTAATGAATTACACTGCAACTGCTACTAGTAAATTACTATTAGTGCTTCTAAAAATACATAAAAGTAGTGCTGAATATTTTAAACACTGAATGCCATACAGCTGTGCCATACCAGATGCTTTTATCTAGAGCCACTTATAAATGAAGAATGCAAAATTCTTCATAAGAAAGAGCAGTACTAGTAATACAGTTTTAAACATTGTCTATCTTGAACAGGTAGGGACATACAAAAAGTAAAGTGCTTACGGAAGAGATAACGGAAGAAATCTGTTTAAACATAACTTTACATTACAAAATAAAACAATTAAGCTTGTAATTCTCAATGTTTTATTTGTTAAACTGACAATTAATATACAGCAATATTAATTATCATGGTCACAAGAACTGCATCTCTCAAAGTTTCTTGTTATTATGATTTCTGTTCTATTTGGATATAGATGTCTAAATGATGTCTTAATGTCTAAAGGAACCCTGTAGAATATGGAAAACATTTTTTTAATACTTTTTTTCAAACTACAGGTGTATTAATAAATATTTTAGTGCACTTACAGAGGTCCAGTGGAGGTTTGTAACGTGCCATGAGTGATCTGAGTACATCACTGGTTAGTTTACCATGAGCGTAGTTTAATACGAACAGTTATGTAAAAGTACAACAAGCAAATCAAACAAGGTTTTAATGCCTCGATCCATCAGGCCAAATGTTCAGAAACATTGCCATTTACAGCATGTAGCAAACATCTAAAGCCTAATTTTAGGTTCTGGAGGCAACCCTGAATTGACCCAACTTGTTAAATTTCTCAGGAACACTTCAAGTCGAATGTTGGTGAGATGTTACAAATTCTAACAACATGCAGAAAGCCTGTAAAACTGATTGCGTCAGCATTTGACTAAAAGACAACAGTATTTGTCTCAACTCTCTTTAAAGACATTTTTATTTCTTAAAAGAAAAAGAAAGACATTATTCAAACAGCTCCACACAACTAACTTTTGCATGATCTTTAAAGTTTTCTTGTTTGCTTCGGCATTTATAAAACTTTTTGTGTTCACTTAAAATCAGTTTGATTACTATTAGCGACTAATTTGCATTTAACCTGAATTTGTAGTTAAAAGGGCATTAAAAACATGAACTTCTTGAAAGCAATAGAGTAACTTTTGAGTTGACTCAATCATGCAGTTCAGTCCATCCACACACACAACCACGCAGAAGAAATAAAAGCAGCATTCATCTCTACTCTCAGTCTGCAAACTCAATTCAACTTGTGTGTGTGTTTGTGTATATATAGTGGACAAACATAATACACATAAGTGATTTTGACAGTCTCAATGTGGGTTCCATTTCCACATATTTGTTTATATTCAATAACTGATTCATGTACAGTATTTCATTTCCCTGTATGCCTTAACAACATCCTAGTCCTAGTTCAGTAAATGAGTAGTAACAACTAACCCTGAATCTAACCTTATTCCATGTACTGTTTTTACATTGTATGTATTGAAAATGTAAACCGTTTTGCTCATGTACAATGACAAAGACCAGTTGCTAGTCTTGCTAGTCACTTGCTAGGCTTGAGCAAGCAGCATGTTGCATGGCATGATGCTTGTCTATAAAGTCAAAACTTGCTTCTTTCTGATGATGTCAGAGAGATTGTGGTCACCTGTCAGTTTTTTTCCTGAGGTTGCTGAAAGACGGGGATTAAATCAGTGTTTCCGTCAGCACATCCCTGCCCTCCTAGCACAATCAATCAATCACTTTAATTTATATAGCGCTTTTAACAATACAGATTGTCAAGTCACTTTAATTTATATAGCGCTTTTAACAATACAGATTGTAGCAAAGCACTGAACATTATCAAATAGGAGAACAGAGTGTTGGTAATGTATAATGACGAGAATTAAACTATTTATTTATCAAATGCAGAGACGGTCTCTGTAATCAAGATGACAATAGTCACTAGAAATCACGTGTCTCCAACTAAGCAAGCAAGAGGCGACAGCGGCAAGGAACCAAAACCCCATCCATGAGAGAATGGGGAAAAAACCTTGGGAGAAACCTGGCTTAGTCGGAGCTCTGTCCACAGAGCTCATCTAGGTGTTCTGGTCTCTGATAATTTCTTTGTGCTGATACACCATCTGATCTGGATACGGAATGCGAAACAGAATAAGAAAGAGACAGACTAATATTAGCGTATATGTCATTATTTTTATGATGTAATGATTACATCGTGTGTTAAGAGGATTGTTCCCCGGTTCCAGCTAATCTAATTTAGCTGCAGCCTAACAATCCTTTAACAGATTTGATTAATAAATGTGTATTAGTATGTAATGAAGAGATGTGTCTAGATTTAAACTGACAGAGTGTGCCTGCCTCCCAAACAGGATTAGGGAAACTGTTCCAGAGTTTGGGTGCTAAAAAAGGGAAAAAGATCTGCCACCCACAGTAGATTTTGATATTTTAGGTATTATCAAATGGCCAATTTTGAGCAGCAGATGTGGAGGACTACAATGTGATAAGAGCTTGCTTAAGTACTGAGGAGCTAAGCCATTTAGGGCTTAGGGCTTGCTATCAAACAGCACAACCTATGTGTAACTGATGAAGAAGAATTGACAGAGCAGCCATCAAGTGTTAGATAGTGTTCTAGATTATTACATGTGGGGTTTTTAGGTCTGATAATTAACACTTTAACACTTAACACTTAAGTTACTTGTCATCCAATTTTTTATATCAGCTACACTATGCATTCCTTTAGTTTCTCAATTTGGTGTGTTTCACCTGGCTGAGAGGAAATCTAGAGCTATCATCAGCATAACAGTGAAAGCTAACACCATGTCTCCTGATAATATCTCCCAAGGATAACATGAAAGCGTAAAAAGTAACGGCCCTAGTAACTAGTCTTGAGGTACTCCATATTGCACTTGTGATCGATATGATATGTCCTCTTTCACTGCTACAAACTGATAGCGGTCAGATAAGTATGCTTTAAACCATGCTAAGGCACTAATGGCAAAAAAGTTTTCTAGTCTATTCAAGAGAATGTTGTGGTCAATAGTGTTGAACGCAGCACTAAGATCCAATAACACTAATAATGAGATACAACCACGATTAGATGATAGAAGCACGTCATCTGTAACTCTAATTAGAGCAGTCTCAGTACTATGATATGGTCTAAATCTAGACTGGAAATCCTCACAGATACCATTTTCTCTAAGAAGGAATATAGTTGTGAGGATACTACCTTTTCTAGTATCTTTGACAGAAAATGGATATTTGAGATCAGTCTGTTATTAACTACTGTAGATCTTTGGGGACAAGTTGCGTTCTTTTAACAAGAGGCTTAATACCTGCTAGTTTGAAGGCTTTGGGAACATAATAACAATGATGAATTAATAATAGCCAAAAGAGGATCCATGACTTCTGAAAGCAGCTCTTTTAATAGTTTACATGGAATAGGGTCTAACATACATGTTGTTGATTTACATGATTTAACAAGTTTATACAATTCTTCTCTTATGTTAGAGAATGAGTGGAATTTTTCCTCAGGGGAGGGATAGTGCACTGATCTGATGTGATACTGTAGCTGACAGCTGCACAGTTTCTATTTGATCTCTAATAGTATTAATCTTGGAAGTAAAATATTGCATAAACATTACTGCTGTGATCTTGTGGAAAGCCAGTACCTGTTGATGCTTTATTTTTCGTTAATTTAGTCATCAATAAATGAATAGATACCAAGGGTTATGTTTGTTTTCTTCTTATAGAGATGAAAAGTAATCAGAACTAGCACTTTTTAATGCTTTTCTGTAAGTTAGCATATTTTTCACCCAAGCTTAACAAAACACTTCTAGCTTTGTTTTCCTCTGAGCCAGCAGAGACTACCTGATGTGTCACAAAGAAGTCCTCAGCTTTTTACCTTTACTGATAAAACCTGCCTCACATATTAATGTGTCTGTACAGTACAAATCTAGGAAATTTGCAGAAATGTGGGCTGAGAACATACAATTAAATCATTTTCTTGTTGTTTAAATTCAATGGAATAAGTCTAAATGTGACAAATATAATTCAGTCCCATTCATAAAACAACGACTGAGCAGGAATCGTAAATTTTTCCGCTTGTTCCGAAATCTGTTTATGCTATCAAGTGATATTTATAGAAAATCATTTCTTTCATTAAACTGTTTCATTTAAACGCTCCACCTGCTTTATTTCACAAACACCCATATCCTCCACAAGTCAAAACTAGCAAGTCAAATCTGACAAAGAAAGAAAATGAAATGGGAACAGAATAGCATTCCATCCTTCTTCCCCTTTTGTCTGTCAGTCATTTCTCTGGTGGCGCCAGGTTTCCACTGAAGGAGCTGGATGTTTTCAGAACCACTCTGTGTCACTCAAGCATTGCTGCCACATAAACACATAAAGCCAATTCAGCCTAAGTTACTACATAAACACAGTGATCAGGTTGCGTTCTCACCCACCTACTCGCCCATCAACTCAGCCTTGTGTTTCACAGAACATTAAGTGTATGAACTATGTCTATCAGCATACCAGAGACCTAGACGTGTTGATATGCACAACAGAACTGCACAAAATCCAAAGAAAAAGACACAATACTAGTGCTTGACCCTAACCTAATGTTACAGGGACTGCAACTTTGTGTGTGTGTGTGTGTGTGTGTGAATCTATATACATAAGCACCAGACAGATGTCTTTTTCAGCACTGTGTGCAATGATGATTGCTTTTTTAAGATGCTGTTTCAAGTTGTAAAAAAAAACTTGTAAAAGATCTTGTGACCCTGTATTCTGTTCTATTCTGTCTGTCTGTGCACCGGCTTAAGCATAAAAAATATGTTCTGGAAGGCAATTACACAACAGACTTCAACAGTCAAATAATACAGTGATATTATGATACCTTTATTTGCAAAAACTCAGTTTTAACAATTCTCAGAAATCCAGAAATTTTTTTATTGTGCATTGCATTTAATCTCAATCAAATTGGTAGCATTGTTAAATAATAATACAGTTTAAAATGACTATTTTCTATCTCTCTACATAAATATATTTTAAAATGTAATGTGATGAAAAGCTGTATTTTCAGCATCATTATGTGAGTCTTCATTGTCATACAATCCTTCAGAAGCATTCCAATATGCTGATTTGCTACTTAAGATTTTTTTTTCATTATTTAGTTTATGTATTTAGTAATTATTTAGTCATTTTTAATTAGTGTTTGTATATTTACTGAGACATATTAACTGAATGCATTTTTGCAAATATAGCTTTAGAAACAAATGACATAGAAATAAGTTCTGCTTTTGTTTCATGAATAAGGTTAAATATACTATATTGTAATTGTTCATCTTGTTCCTCCTGTAATAATATAAAACATCTACCCAGACTAAGTTATGTATATTTTGAAGTTTGAATATCTGCTATTGGCAAAAAAAATTGGGTTGTGACTTTGGAACGTCTCTACCACAGATTTCTCTGGTGTTTGGAAATGAAACATCCTTTCATAGTTTGCCAGATGTCACATCATCAATATTGCATATTTTATCTCAGCTGAGTTTGTGATTAGATCACTGGCAGTATTTATATGACTCTCGGTTCATGTTCATGTCTCGAGAAGCCAAAGCTGCTGTCCAAGCCAAGGTCAAAGTGAAATTCACCCTCTCTCTCACACATTCTTCATTTGTCTCTCCTAGCCTCCCCCAGCCCCAGCTCCCCCTGTTTCTTTATGAGATTTCTCATCTATACCCTCACTCATTTTGCTCTTGTTAAACGGTGCCCATGGAGGGAGAGCTGAGGACAGAGGGAGGAGAAGAAAGAGAGAATGAGAGGCACATTTGGGGGATCCGCTCCATTCAGTAGGAGGAGGGGGCCAAGGCCTCTGTGGGCTGTAAAATCTGGAGTTCTGAAGACCCAGTTTTAGCTGTTTTTCTCTCATTTTTTACAAGTGCAGAGTGAGGGGACAGCTGCTGCTGGTGTGAATGGTTGGCCAAGGTGACTCACTGCTAATAAAGTGCCGGTCATGCAGGCCTCAGGCCTCGGTCAGACCACAGACGGGCTTTACAGGCGATCTTGAGACTGGACCTCTAGTAAAAAGCCAGTCATCCAGGCCTGAGGAATTTAGGGTCCAGGAAACAAGAGCATGAGGGGGGAGAGGATGTCTAGAGGTGAAAGTTGAACCAAGTGACAGTGTGGACTTACACAAAATATATTACACTGGATTCACACGGTGGTGTTTAAATTGGGCAAACCGTGTTAGATTATGTGTCTGCGTCTGTATGACGGGTGTTCAGGATGTTTATGAATCTGACTGTGGTACCATTTGGGTGCATGACAGCAAGTTGAACACATGCTGAGGTGTCAGTTTAAACATATTATCAATTCATGCATCTGTCCTGGAGTTCCGATTCAGTCATGATTACAATCACAAATATATTGTGAACTTACAAATTTGCCCAGATGTAAAAGAGAGTAAAAGTGGCTTTCTTGTTTAATGTGTAAATATATTTGTAACATATCAATGGTTTTAATGGTTTACATTTTTGAAGAGTGGCAATGTTTTCCAGTTCAGAACTTGCTTGTGTGGGTAGAGGGTTTGAAAACAACAATCAAATTCTTACCTTTGTAATCGACATAAATGATGTACTCTTTTACTCTTCTGATTTCTGCAGCGGTGGAGACCCAGAGCACAAGCTCAGAAGAGATGGTTCCCAGTTCTCCTTCTCCACCCCCTCCTCCTCGTGTCTATAAACCCTGCTTTGTGTGCCAGGACAAATCTTCTGGCTACCATTATGGAGTCAGCTCTTGTGAGGGCTGCAAGGTATGCAAACCTGTTCTGTATATATACTTTTGACCAACTAGTTCATTCTAAAATTATATTTATGATTCATAAAAACCTTAAAAACAGTACACTTTGATTTAAAATTGATCAATCTAAATAAATAAAAAATAAATAAAAAAAGGTATAAACAAACAAATATGTTTTTTTATTTTTATATATATATATATATATATATACACTGCTCTCCACTAATATTGGCACCCTTGGTAAATCTGAGCAAAGGTGGCTGTGAAAATAAATCTGCATTGTTTATCCTTCTGATCTTTCGTTCATAAAATGTACAAAACAATTCTAACCTATCATTGAATTAAAACAATTGAAAACGGGGAGTAGAATTTTAAGATAGCATTTTAGATAAAACTACATAAAAAAAAACATTTTGCTATTATGATTATAAATGATACACCAAAAATACATGACATGAGTATCATAGTATAAATATATGACATACACAAAACAAAACGTGAGAATGCATGTTCATTGTTAATATGATTTTGATCAGTGTAGTGGGATAATAAAGACTAATGTAAAGACACCACTATTATGTATAATTACATTATAACACATCACATGGATAAAATAAGCATATGTGATGATTTGAGTGCTGCCACCTAGTGATACTGCCTAGATCAAGACTTTTGTTTTCATTTAAACACACTCTTTAGTGCCCTCTGCTGATTTCTCTGTTGAAGTTAATAAAATCTGTCTATTATACATAATGTTGAGGAATTGTTCTTGATTTATTATATGAACATTAATTATACATTTTTTAATTACTTTTTTTGTTTGTTTTTACATTATTCTGTTTCTCTCTCTTATCTTTCATAACAGGGCTTTTTCCGTCGCAGTATCCAGAAAAACATGGTGTACACCTGCCACAGAGACAAAAACTGCCAGATCAATAAGGTGACAAGAAACCGCTGTCAGTACTGCCGGCTGCAGAAGTGCTTTGAGGTTGGCATGTCTAAGGAAGGTAAAAATCAGAGCAGTACGTCACCATCTATACTGTTTTACCCAACCAATAAAGACATGAAAGCTGTAGAGTAGGGGTGAATTCTGGTACATTTAATTTCCAGCAATTACCGTCAATTTGATTGCACAGATACTACTTAAACTAAACTGAGCTGGCCAGTGATGTCTCTGAATTCAATAATGAAATGCCTTTAACTGAAAAGTTAAAGTAAAAGTAAAGTAACTGAGTGTGTAATCTTGTCTTTTACATTATCTCTATTGTTAAAAGTGCTATATAAATAAAGGTGACTTGACTTGACCTGACAAGTTTGTGAAAAGCACATCTATGTTTATTCTAAACTACCTGGTATGAATAATACCCTAAAGAAATGCTATTGTCAAACTGTCATGAGTAGCATGTTTTTTCGTTAGTTTTTTTTTAACTTCATGTATGCTACATGGTTGGCTTCATTTTGTGTTGTTCTTTATCTTTAAGCGGTACGGAATGACAGGAATAAGAAAAAGAAGGACATAAAAGAAGAGGTGGTTCTTCCAGAAAACTACGAGCTAAGTGGAGAACTGGAAGAACTGGTTAACAAAGTCAGCAAAGCACACAGGGAAACCTTCCCTTCACTCTGTCAGCTCGGAAAATACACGACTGTGAGTCCTGCGCTCTCATGGTTTAGTTCATATTCACATGCATCTTTCTGTCTGTCAGCTAAATAAACATGAGCAGGACTGTGTAGGTCAAGATCATCACAGTGTCAGTGAAAGTATAAGCTTACCACAAGAGGGGGAAATAAAAACATTCAAACTGTTAAACAGTTAAAAAAAAAAAATAATAATAATAATAATAAATATCCATGTTATAATATCTGTATGCTATTATGACTAGACATAATTGCAACTGGACAGATGTTAAAATAATTTGTACTGGTTCAAAGTTAAATCTAAAAAAAAATAAAATGAATGACTTGATTCAATAAATAATTAAATTAATCTGTAATTTATGGATTATGAGCCTGTGATATTCTTTAGTCATAACTGCATTGTAATTATGTTTTATGAATTATTATCAGAATTGCATTACAGATATATGCACTGAGAATGATTAATTATTAAAATATCCAACTAGTCAAAACTGAAATGTAACCAAAACCCCTGTCCACTTCATTTTGTACTTGCCAGCCTATACACACACACACACACAAATATATACACACATATAATCCAAAAACACTGAATGTGATTAGTTATTTAAAAATAATATTTTTTATGAATTTCTGATTTACATGTATGGAGTATACTTAACGTTTTTTCCTGTTTTATTTTTAGAATTCCAGTGCAGATCATAGGGTACAGCTGGATCTTGGACTGTGGGATAAATTCAGTGAGCTCTCCACAAAGTGCATTATAAAGATTGTGGAGTTTGCCAAACGTCTGCCAGGTTTTACCTCACTCACCATTGCAGACCAGATCACCTTACTGAAATCTGCCTGCCTTGATATACTGGTAAATACAAAATATATATATATAATAAAAAATAAAATTAAAAAATTAAGAAGTTTTATGTTTTAGGGGCAGTGGAAACGTCTAGGTTACGTAGGTAACCAACGTTCCCTGAAGGAGGGAACGGAGACGTTACATATGGGATCTCGCATGAGAGACCAATCATCTTCGAGTCTTTGGAAAAAGGCCAATGAATATTGGCGTGCAATAATCACAGCCAGGTGCATCTTATCACAGCGTGAGTATAAGAGGGAATGGCTGGATTGCACTTGCAGGTTTTCGCTGAGGAGCCGAGTCGGTGTCAGCACGACCCAGGGTCGTGGCAAGGGGATGTAACGTCTCCGTTCCCTCCTTCAGGGAACGTGGGTTACCTACATAACCTAGACGTTCCCCTTCAGTTGAGTTCACTCCGACGTTACATATGGGAACAGGCCCGTGGAAAAGGCCACAACCCTGAGGCCACGTTACGCGGAGACACCGGTGCCGGCAGGCGGGCAAGCGTGTCGACAGGAGAGTCTGCACGTAACCTTCCCAATGCCCTGGGGGACAGTTAGGGGGCCCGTCGGGATGCCAACTTATACTTTCCAGTATATTAAAGTTGAGGCATGGGTTGGGGGGGCGGAGACGTAAAAAGAGTTCCTTTTTTTTTTTCATGGAAATTCAAGGAATGCACTATATCGATAAGATATGGATATAAGTGAAGGGAAACATAGCCTTCTGTCTGACTGTGGAACAAGTTGTAAATAGCCACAACCCACTGGTGAAGGAAGCCCAGCGGGAACACAGTCAGGACTGACTCCGCTCTGAGTCCGACTGCGGGGCAGGAGGTGGGGGTTCGCCTTGGCATCGGGGAACTAGTGAAGGGCACAGCAACAAGCCGACACCGTCTTCCCACTACCTGCTTTGTCTGATGTGTGACACAGGAAAACACAGTCTCTTCGCAGAGGTTGTAAAACCTGGCGAAGGTGTTGGGTGTCGCCCAGCCCGCAGCTCTACACATATCTGGAGTGGGCTCTCAGACCTAGGGGGCATGGCTCTCCCTGGTATAGATATGACAGGGAGATGGCTTCCACCACCTGCCTGGACACTTGTTCTAGAGTAACTCCAGCCAGTAGGAAGGCAAGGTCTGACCACGGGCTGAACAGCCAGCGACACTCCTGGGAAACTCTAATCCGGAGAGTACCGCAGTGCCATGCCCATCTCGGACTCGGTCGCGTAACCAGCTCTGAAAAGATTTGAGTGGAACCGCTGTTTTGTGCCTGAACGATCTCAGACACGTCAGCATGGCCTGCGCACACTCCCCCGTGAGGGGGGCAGTCATTTCGACCGAGTCCAGCTTTATGCCGAGATAAGAGATCCTCTGCACAGTTACCCAGCATGCACTGCAGCATGAAGCATTTTGTTGATTGTTACCATGGTTGAGATTCACATGCTGCTTCATGATGTCTGTTTATGTCTAACAGATGTAGGTCTTACCCATTTTTGTATGCGTTGCATAGATTTAAAATTCATTCACTGTTTCTATTGGAGAAGACACGGTTGCCATGCTGTTTCACAGAGTTTATGCAGCAATTACATATGTAAATCAAATAATAATTACCAAACACAATCATATGACTATTTCATTATACAAAGATAGTTGACTGTCCAGCACTAACCTCTCTGCTTCTCAACAACAAATGCAGTGTTCCAGAGATAGTTCTACCACAGGAGTCAAGGGTCATGAGCTCAACTAAAGGAAACACTGATTATGGTGGCATAATTTTTAACCAATAAATCATCAGCATCTGAACGTCTATAATTCTCAATAACAGCAGGTGTTTATCACTAATGCATAATCATCATTTAACTAGTCACTTAAATATCTCATTAACTTTAACTCATTGAGGGCCTGGGATTTGATTTGAGACTTGCTTGTGTCTTGAAAGGAATCAATTGGTTCCTCCTCTGGTGAAATCAGCTGCTGAGTTCATAGCCGGAACTAAAAGCTTACAAAAAGCAAGCTTGGTGAAGACTCAGGGAGACAGGGACAGGCCAAATGGGAGAACCTTGTACTCATAAGCTCGACCCTCGAACGCAGAAGGGTTCTGTGGCGAGGCAAAATCGAGATGTAAAGTACGCGTCCTTCAGGTCGATTGCTGCGAACCAATTCTGGGGCCGAATGCATGTTAGTAGTTAGACCGGACATGGGTGTAGAGAATGCCTCTTTACCTGGGCGGGCGCCTGGCAAACTGAATCGCATAGCTGAGGTGTACCGTCCGTATCGACCACCGTGACGGGTTGGGGAGCTGTAACCAGGCCTCCAACCGGGTCACCAGGGGTATCAAGGGTACGGTGGGGCAGCCTGGTGGGGAACCAGGGAGGGGACCGGCCACAGAAGGATGAACGTCTGTTGTCAACTGCCCAGTGAGTTCTGTTGAAACGGCGAGAGAGCATGAACTCTGCAGGAACTCTTTTTTGTAGATTCTCTTCTTAAGCAGACTCAAACAGCATACGATGCGTTCAGACGAGTGCTCCGAAGCGAAAAGCTGCAAGTGCAATCCAGCCGTGCCCTCTTATACTCACGCTGTGATAAGATGCACCTGGCTGTGATTATTGCACGGCAATATTCATTGGACTTTTTCCTAAGACTCGAAGACGATTGGTCTCTCATGCGAGATCCCATATGTAACGTCGGAGTGAACTCGACTGAAGGGGAACAAAATACATTCTTGCACTGAAAAACTAAATGTACCACAAGGGAAGTTGGCAGAACGCATGGTTGTAAGTAGTAAATTCTACAATAGATGCCACATTTTAAAGGGAGTTCACAAAAAACTCACCCTCAACAAGGTATTTTGCAGAATAAATTAACCAGACAGCTGACGTTAGCCCTTAACTTCTATAATGTTCTTCAAAATATATTTTGGCTGTGCGTTCAGCAGAAGAAAGAAACTTACGGTTTGGAACAAGCTGCAGTCAACTAGCTGTCATTAGAGTATTAGTAGACTGTCTGCTTAATATCATATAAGAGTTCACAGCATACAACATACTGACTATGAGACACTTTGCAAGTATATGTCAACTTATCCTACTAACCCTAAACCTACCATAACAGTCTACTCTGAGGGTTAGCAAATTAATAAGGATTAGTTGACATGTATATGACATTACTTAATTACCTATAACTAAGTTAGTTATAAGTAACTACTTAGGTAAGTTTAGTTATAAGGTAACCTAAAGTTATGAGTAAGTAGTTAGTAAAGTTAGTAAACATTAATTTATGTACTGTAGCACTTTCTGAAAAATGTTACAAAGTGCTTTACAATAAAAATATACAGTACAGTAACAAATACAACCTATCAAATAAAAAAAAATAAAAAAAGCCATACAATAAAAATGAGTTTTAAGAAGAGACTTGATGATAAGAGGATACAGTAGTAGCCTGCCTAATGTTCCATAGCTTAGGGGCACGAATAGCAAAAGTGTGATCACCTTTGGTTAGTAGATATTTAGTTGCAAATGAATAAGAATTAGTTGACATGTATATGACATTACTTAGTTACTTATAGTTAGTAGAATGTCTAAAGTAGACTATCAAAATAAAGTGTAACCTAAAATTTAATTTTGCAGATGTTGCGGATTTGTACTCGTTACACTCCAGAACAGGACACTATGACCTTTTCGGATGGACTGACCCTCAACAGAACACAGATGCACAATGCTGGTTTCGGTCCCCTCACAGACCTAGTGTTTGCTTTCGCTGGGCAGCTCCTGCCCCTGGAGATGGATGACACGGAGACTGGGCTGCTTAGCGCCATCTGCCTCATCTGTGGAGGTACTGCTGTTGCTCAGTGTGTTACATAGTTCTTTTCCAACTAGTTGCATGTCCTGCTTTTGCCATGTCAGATGTGTTCCTACAGAAGGTCAACATATTTTGTTGACCCAGGAACAAAATTTTTGCACCTTCAGCAGTAGTTGGTGCTTCTTTGCTAAACATTTTGACTTTGATTATTCTTTATACTGTTGTTGAACTCTGATTGACATTTTGTGTCTCTCTGCATCTGGATGAATGAGTAGACCGCATGGACCTGGAGGAACCTCATCGGGTGGACCAGCTGCAGGAACCTCTGCTCGAAGCGTTAAAGATCTACGCTCGTCGGAGACGCCCCAACAAACCTCACATGTTCCCACGAATGTTGATGAAGGTCACTGACCTCCGAGGCATCAGCACTAAAGGTAAAAGTCTGCAAAAAATCTGCCTCAGACAAGACAAGTTAGGACTGACATTTTAAATGCATGTTTTTTGCCAAATGAACCCCAAATTACTTTTTTGAAATAAATTAATTAAATTTATTTCATTTATTAATTTATGTATGTCAGATCCAAGAAGTTTGGTATAGATCTGGGTCTTTGTACACTTAAAAAAATGCCTGTAGAAATTACAGTATTACTGGTAACTGGATGCCAGTAACTTTTTAAAGATTTAATTTTATGCTATTTAAGGGCAAAAGTTTCTTCAAAGATAAATGTTATTAAAAGTATTTATCTTTACAGGAAAAAAAGAAATAACATAACAGCCTTAGGCAAAGCATTTCTGGGAACCAATATCAGAAAAAAATGTAAAAAAAAAGGTTGATGAGGATTTCTGGTTCCCAGAATGCTTTACATCCGTTTTTACAAGTTTTATTCGGTAACAATACAGACTTATTATTGTTTGATGTTCATTTATCTTTGAACAAACTGTTGCCAATAAATTTGATAAATATACATTTACAGTAAGTTACTTGCATCCAGCTGCATAATTAAAGCAAATCTTTTTTACAGTGTATGCTAAATTAATTTTAAAAGTTGTTTGAACATAAATGTATGTTGGTTGGAAGCGTGTGTAAACATCCATCATATGATATATAATGATATATACAGTGGGTACAGAAAGTATTCAGACCCCCTTAAATTTTTCACCCTTTGTTATATTACAGCCATATGCTAAAATCATAATTTTTCCTCTTTAATGTATACACATTAAAAACACAGAATTGTTAAAATTTTTGCAGATTTTTAAAAAAAGAAAAACTGAAATATCACATGGTCCTAAGTATTCAGTATTTAGTAGATGCACCCTTTTGATCTAATACAGCCATGAGTCTTTTTGGGAAAGATACAACAAGTTTTTCACCCCTGGAATTGGGGATCTTCTACCATTCCTCCTTGCAGATCCTCTCCAGTTATGTCAGTTTGGATGGTAAATGTTGGTGGACAGCCATTTTTAGGTCTCTCCAGAGATGCTCAATTGGGTTTAAGTCAGGGCTCTGGCTGGGCCATTCAAGAACAGTCACAGAGTTGTTGTGAAACCACTCCTTTGTTATTTTAGCTGTTTGCATAGGGTCATTGTCTTGTTGGAAAGTAAACCTTCGGCCTAGTCTAAGGTCCTGAGCACTCTGGAGAAGGTTTTCATCCAGGATATCCCTGTACTTGGGATCATCTTTCCCTCGATTTCAACCAGTCGTCCTGTCCCTGCAGCTGAAAAACACCCCCACAGCATTATGCTGCCAGCACCACGCTTCACTGTTGGGACTGTATTGGACAGGTGATAAGCAGTGCCTGGTTTTCTCCACACATAGAATTAAGGCCAAAGAATCTTTAAACCAGAGAATCTTATTTATCACCATCTTGGAGTCTTCAGGTGTTTTTCAGCAAACTCTATGCAGGCTTTCATGTGTCTTGCACTGAGCAGAGGCTTTCGTCAGGACACTCTGCCATAAAGCCCTGACTGGTGGAGGGCTGCAGTGATGGTTGTTTTTCTACAACTTTCTCCCATCTCCCAACTGCATCTCTGGAGCTCAGCCACAGTGATTTTTGGGTTCTTCTTATCCTCTCTCACCAAGGCTCTTCTTCTCCAATAGCTCAGCCCGGACGGCCAGCACTTGGAAGGCTTCTGGTCGTCCCAAATGTCTTCCATTTAAGGATTATGCAGCAGAATTTTTTTTGTAACCTTGGCCAGATCTGTGCCTTGCCACAATTCTGTCTCTAAACTCTTCAGTCGTTTCCTTTGACCTCATGATTCTCATTTTCTCTAACATGCATTGTGAGCTGTAAGGTCTAATATAGACAGGTGTGGTCAGTATAATCAAACACAACTGGACTCAAATGAAGGGGAAGAATCATCTTAAGGATGATCAGAAGAAATGGACAGCACCTGAGTTAAATATAGCCTATGAGTGTCACAGCAAAGAGTCTGAATACTTAGGACCATGTGATATTTCAGTTTTTATTTTCTAAAATCTGCAGAAATGTCAACAATTCTGTGTTTTTCTGTCAACATGGGGTGGCGTGTGTACATTAATGAGGGAAAAAATGGACTTAAATGATAAATGAACACATAGGTTTAACTTTACTTTCCTAATGTGATCCAGCTTCATCTACAGAAAAAGTGAGAAAATGGGTTTTTATTAATCTTTGCAATTCATCTTTCGTAATAATGTGCTAGTTAGCCAGTCTGTTTGTTACTCCACAGAAGAGGTCATTAG
Source organism: Enteromius unitaeniatus (assembly GCA_032359435.1). Lineage (NCBI taxonomy): Eukaryota > Metazoa > Chordata > Actinopteri > Cypriniformes > Cyprinidae > Enteromius > Enteromius unitaeniatus. Next base: position 1,495,439 of record JAUMHI010000052.1, read on the forward strand.
CGTTTAAAGCAACATGGACTAGAATGACTTGATGTAAACAGAGCTAATTCTGACAGAGTAAGAAAGGTGTTTTTGATCAATTTTAACCAAAGTATGTTACAGACTTTTCATTAAGACTCATATCAACTGGTGCACCTCACTACACACTGGTGACAAATCTAAAAAATATGAACCTAAATGAAGATATAAAAAGACAAAACATGAAGACGATCATCTGTGTGTGTGTGTGTGTATTTAGGAGCAGAGCGAGCCATCACTCTAAAGATGGAGATTCCAGGCCCCATGCCTCCTCTGATCAGAGAGATGCTGGAGAACCCTGAGGCCTTTGAGGAAAGCTCTGACTCGAAAGACAGTGCTGCTTCTGCCCCCCTGCCACCTCCTGCCATCCAGGCCATCAAACGTGAGAGGGATGAGGAATCTGCTCTGGAGGATGAAGAGGACGAGGATGATGAGTGTGGTGAGGAGGGACGGGACAGGGCAGTGGACAGCGAGGATGAGGAATGGGGGCTCCTGCAAGTGGACATGGGCGGAGCTAGGAAGAGTGTGACTGGAAGAGCACAGTGACTGACCACTGGAGGACAGTATGTATGTGGGTGTGATACATACAGAAAACAGAGGACAACATTTGTATTCCGAACACCTAATCAGTTGATACAGACAAAACCATTCAGTCAAACAATTTCCCATAATGACTCAAAAAATCAGCTTTATATGACAAAGAACACGCAGAACTTTGCACATCTAGTTTCCCTCGAATTTTCTAAAGCAGTAAAAAGAGAAAACCTTAAGAACATGCCATCACACTGTTAACTGAAAAGAGAGAAATTAAAAAGAATGCAAGACCAGAGAAAAGTAAGCCATTGTGCCATATCTGGAAGTTACTTGTTGTATGCATATTTTGTACTTCATTTGGTGATGCCAAATATTTTAGAATGCATCCCAAAGCCTTGTTCTGTAAGGGAAACATTTTTTAATGACTGCATATGGATCATAATCAGTACTGATCAATGGCAAAAGAAAAAAAGAACAGCAAACAATCACATATAGGAAATGAGCAATTCAAAATAGCATACATTTACTGCATAATGTAACTTTGTACTCTTGACATTGCATTGTCTCAGTTATATTTTATTTTGAATATTTTCAGCAACTCTGTGCTTCTTTAAGTGTGTTATCATGTTTTATTGATGACATGTCTCTTTACAAAACACTTTAAATTCACAGCCCTACAGCCATACAACTCTATATCTAAATTCAACATACACCAACTTTAGCTTTTGGGCATTAGAAGATTATACATTTTAAAGATTGGAATACATACAAACCTTTCACTCAGGGCAAATCAAGGACCAAAGGTGATCTACATGTCTCATGCGTGCACTATTATGTGAAGAGTTGTGGGTTTAGGTATTAAAAGCAATAACACACTGATATATTAGATAAAAAGACGAAGAACTCAAACATGAGCAAAATATAAGCAAATATGAGCAGTGGTGTGCACAAAATGTTCCTTTCAGTCTCGTAATAACTGACTATTAATACTTTTTTTTTTTTTTGCAGATAGTGGGAAAAATTATTCAATTATTTAGCTGTATAATAAAAGAGTTTCACAGCTCCAGCAGGTCAGAGAGGCTGTGAAAATGGCCTGTGTATTGCTTTAATGGACGTTCATCCAACTATAAACTTTAGAAGAGTGGTCACTTTGTACAATTCATAGCATTAAAAAAACTAGAAGTTAGAGGTGTCTAATTCAAAAAAAAATTAGATTTTTTTTTTACCATAACATTAACTGTAACCATTATATTTTTTAATTTTGTAAAAAATAATTAACTCTATAACAGCATCCTTTCAATTGTGTTGGACCACCATGTATTCATGTTTTATATGAATATGCTAATCATTCAGTACAACAGCCTTTATGGTACCCTGGTATTTACATTTTAATCTAAATGCTATGGTATGCTTTTAATCCGCCCTGCTAAGGTCTGTGCACACCACTGATGACAACATTATACCTCTTTACATGACAGAACAGTGTTACCAAAACAACTCATAAGCTTTTGACTGCTGCACATATAGCAAGATATTTGGGATAGAGCCATATGGTTTAAGGTTGTGTGCATGCATACTTGTATACTATTTGCTTAAAACTGTAAAGATATCTCTTTTCTACTTTCATCTTTCTACTTTTGTGTCACTGCACACCATTTTATTTGAATACATCAAGAGGACATCTCAGACGTTTTGCGTTTTTTCCGAAATGTTGTTTTCTTAAAATATTTTCAAATATAAACAAACACATCATAGGCTATATATGTCCTTTTATTTATTGCTTATTTATCCTTGTCTTGTTCATTTTTTGTTTGTCTGTAGCCAGTGATGCATGTTATGAACTGGGTTTTTGACCGCTTTTATAATTTCAGGTCTATCTCTCATTTATATCCTCTCTTAGTGTATCACCAAAATTGTGCTTAGACAACAAAATGAGATCATTTCCATAGACCTCAGAACAGAATGAATGCATGATTACCACAGAGTGTGCTGGATAAATCTGCAGTGATCATAAAGTCTAGCAGCTTCATGTAAATGCACTGATCCGGATATGTGACAGGGTAAATATGGCCTGCAGAGGCAGCAGTAAACCGTGGTACTCAATTAGTTGATCTCTTCTAGTATATATACTTCCATTCTCAGACCAAAGACGAAGTTGCAGTTTTTGTTTATGTTTTGGCATGTACATGCAGCCACATATGGTGTGTGTTATTACCAAGAGAACAAGGTCCCTATAAATGCATTAACCCTGCAGAGTCAGTTCAGCTCTGATAAATATGTATAAATGTAGCAGTCCATGGCAATTTAAGAAGGCCACAGGATATTAATGTTTTTGTAAATTATCAGAGCAAATGTTTTTTGGCATGCTTTCTTTCCCATTCTGGCTTTGTAAATTAAACATGAGATACTTTTGCTTTTTACATTCTGATATAGTGTTTATCTTTTGTGCTTGTATTTTGCCATTTTGTGCAGTAGAGGTCAATTTATTCCTTAATGAAGTTTTTTTTTTTTTTTTTCTTGGTGGTTTGGAATATGTGTATATTACCTGTTTGTTTATTTGCATTATTTGTTGCTAAATTTGTCATTTTTTTGTGACTTGGTCTCTTCTGGGTTTTAAAACATAGGAAACATGATGGGTCATTTAAGGCTTCGAACTTCTAAGAAGAATACACAGAAAAGTTTGTGTTTTAATTCATATATTAAATTTTACAAACTTATTTGTATTGAACTTCATTTGTTTGTATCTGCATTGTCTTCTAATTACTAAAAGCCATTAACTATGGATTCACCTACTATGTTCTTTCTTGTAAAAAGAATACTTATTTTTATTATAATTTTTTTACCAATATGTTTTCAATATCATAGCATTTAATGTTTGTTTGTATTTCCCCCCGCCATCATCTCATTACCATCATTTTAATTTCGTACTATCTTGATTCTTGGTTATGTGCCTTGCAAAAAAAAAAAAAAAACTATTGTTTCAAATGCCTTTTACAGCTTTAATAATTGTAAAATTGTTACAAGAATCTTACTGTAACTGCAAGTGAAAGTATTAATGACTTTAAATGATGTCCACATAATGTCTGGCCACATTCTTTTTTTTTTCTTTTTCTTTTTTTTAAAATACTTTGTTTTGATTTTATAAAGAAATTTCTCATCAAATTCTGTTTAGTCATGATTTCCTGCTGAACTAAAAGAGGTAACTTTTTGTGTTTTGTTATACTGCATTTATCTTCACTGGGAGTGTTCCAGAGATCCAGATTTCGTTTCATCCTACTGTATTATCCTATGCTGAGTCATTGCAGACCTTTTAAGCAAATTTGCCACACCATCAAATAACCACTAAAAGGCAGAAATCAAAATAATTCTGATAAAGGAGAAAATCTACTAAAGCCATAGAATAGCTACTTAAAAGTGGAAACTAAATTCTAGTTATAGAGGAACTGTCCTCATCATTTATATGAACGATATGCTATGTCATAACACAGCATAATTGTGAGTTGCATTTTATGGGATAATATGATACTGGAAGCTCCTGCAGTGAGATTTTAGAGCAGATACATGCAGTAGGCAGTTGAAAATAACTAGACTGAACACAGAAGACATGCATCAGTTGTTTTAGGACTTCTTGGCATCACACCAGAAATGCTTTTGGTTGGGAAGGTCATTCATTATAGTAAATAGAGAACAAAAATTGATGACACCCCTGAGGGTTTCCATCAAACTTGGTGAACACGATTTCAAGACACTGGGGACACTAAATTGCAATTAGATTATTAATACCTTGAACGGTTTGCCAGAGGTGAGTCCATCAACATACATTGTCTGATTTTTCAAACTTCAGGAGTGTGTTCGCATGAGACTATTAGGAGTCCAAGTTATAGCGCTAAAAACTGGCAGCAGGAAGTGTGTTGCTTCTAGAATGCTTTGAATTTAGCATCTTATTTTTACTTGATTTGCTTCAAACTTAATCAGAATAATGACAATATGGCCAATGTAAAAATGGGAACCTGTCAAACTTTAACATGTGTTTCTTTTAACAAAAGCATACTGCTCCAAGAAGAAACAAGTAATTCACAATAACTTTGTCAACATGAAGTCAATATACTAAAGTTGTTAAATTGTGAACGTATTTAAGATCTCTCAAATGGTGTTGAAATGACAGCACTCTGCATATCTCTGCCCCTCTGCCTCTCTGCCTGTGTGTGTGGGGCTGGTGACAGAGAGAGAGGAGAGAGACTCAAGTGACTAAAAGTGACCCTCTAGCTGTAACCAGACTTTAAACATTTCTTTACACACTAAAAGAAATCTGCATTTATTTATTTACTGCATTACAACCCAACCACATTCTTGGAGGCCCCACAACACTGTATGTTTTCTATGTCTCCTTAATCAAACACACCTGAAGTAAATCTAACACATCAGCTCATTAGTAGAGACTCTGAGACCCGAAATGTGTCAGACAAAGGAGAGATGCAAAATGTGCAGTGTTGGGGGGCCTCCAGGAACGTGGTGAAGAACCACTGCTAATCCTAACTGCTAGAGGATTACTATATGCATGTGTCTACAGTGGGCATGTTGGTAGAGTTCTGGTATATTTAATGTGCCTCTGTCTTCATGCATATTTGATATGCTAGAAATAAGGCTACTGTAATATAGTAATGCAATAAAGTGAGGGCTTGTTAATATGCTGACATTTTCTTGATCCATAGCTATTTTACTAGAATTTTATTTATTTTCTTTCTAATGCTGGAATGTTTAACCAGAATATCCCTATAATAATGGTAAAACAGTAAGACTGAAATAAACATCCTTATCTGGAATAGGACGCTTGAGGTACACGACAGGTGTAATCCATTGAGGGTCCTGACACTTTCACTCAAAGTAGAAGGAGCAGAGGGCCATCACAATGTTTTAAGGATTTAATGTCAAACTGTCCAGGATTGAGGACCACATATACTTTGGAAAAAGAATGGATATCACAAACTGAGAACAGAACAAACAGAGTGGTAATTAAGTGATAATAATAAAAACAAAAACAATAAAACAATTGAAACAAAGGAAACTTTGCACCTGAATGCAATTATGTCATTGTCAAGTGATATAGAACAGGCAATAATAATCAGCACACCTATCTAAACAAAAAAAAGATTAAAAAATAATGTTCTTTAATGTTATTTAAAGGTGCAGTGTGTCATTTTTAGCGGCATTTAGTGGTTAGGATGCAAATTTTAAGTCCCCCGCTCACCCCGCCTTTTCAAAACGCATACAGAAGCTACGGAAGCTGACACAGCTCGTTACACCTGACAGTAGCCAATAAAGCAATGAGGTTACTGTACAAAGGTAAGTCAAAGAATTATATTTACTTAACTATTCAGAAGACCAATATGTTATTGCGAATATTATTGTTACTCATTGATCATTGTCTCAGGTTTATTCGCTGACTTTAGTTAGACTTTTTGTATGACAGTTAGTAGGGTTGGGTGACATCTACCAAATTGGCATCGGACCAAGTCTACAATGAAACATCATGATGAAATGTGAAATGTGATTGTGCATGTGAAATCAGTTTTATTGCCATGCACATTACTAGCGGGCCCCTGATGCCCGGGAAAGGAAGGAACAAAGTCTACAGTGATACATCATGATGAAAAGTGAAAGTGAAATGCGATCGTGCATACGAAATCAGTATTTTTCAACACTGACAAGGAACAAAACGATACTTGTCTCTGCGGTTATGTCTATCTTGCAACTAAAGCTATCAAACAACAGTTATCACTATGATTGCTAATGTTGGACTAACTTATCAATCCAGCAGAAAACAGGCAACTTCAGCGTGGCTTTGAAGAAACGCCCTCCGTTAGAAACATGGCAGCACTAAATAGCGACTTGCATGTAAAGGGACCCGAGGTGTATGTAGATATAAATTGCTCGTTCTAAGGTTATGAAATCATAATGGCTTATTATGTAAGGTCTTTACACACCTCTGAAAACATAGTTTTGTATGTTATATTGCATTTCTGCCAATACATTCTAAATATTACACACTGCACCTTTATTTAATTTCATAATGAAATTATCTCATTGGTTAAAATTGCAGCTCATCTGATTTATTACTGAATTACTTATTACTTATTACTCAAATATAACAATCCAAGGTAACACTTTATTTTAAGATGTCTTTGTTACATGTTACAAATACTCACTATTACAATAACAATACAGTTATGCATAATTACATGCAAGTAACCCAAAGCCAACCCCTAATCATAACACTAACCATTATCATAAATTAATGTAGTTAATAAATATTACTCAGTACTTAAATGTATAAGTACACTGTAACAAGGACCCCTTAAAGTAAAGTGTAACCCAATCCACTGCCTTTTTTATTTACCTATGAATGTTTACTATAAATGGAATATCTAGAAAACATACCTACATTTCCTTTATATCACCTTACTCTTAAGGGAAACTCATACTGGCACAAACAAACACTACTGGAACACCACCTACATGTTAAGTATATATTAGATTAAATGCTGGTTATTAAATATGCCAGCTTGGAAAACTGTTATTTGACACTGATCAGGAGCACATGACCATGCTCTGACACAGGCTCATTTTATTTCACATCTGGTTCACCACACGGGGGCGTCAGCAAGACCACTGTTGAGGAGACACAGAGCACTATTAAACACATTGCAAGCTGTTACATTTCCAAACGCTTTCGTTATGGTTTGAAAAGGGATTCATTAAGTACACAAATGTTAGCAGGCTTAATTTGTTCCACAGGTAAGCTCCTGAATTTGCATCATAATTACCTGATTACACTGTTGTGTTCAGAAAGCAGTAAAGGTTTGTCAGCAATGACACTGGAATAAGACTCCACTTCTAGTTCCTCTTGCTTTTGTAAGGGGATGGGTACAAAGAAAGTTACATACTATTTTTTTTTTTATGTGCATACAGTAGTAACCCTGGAACATGTTTCTCAAAAAAACATTTTTGGTAACTTAAAGGCACAATATGTAATATTTTTGTAATTAAATATATCCAAAAACCACTTGCACAGTGTTATATATTATACTATATTATATATTTCATGCAGTTGTGTACTAACGTTATCTCAAAAGTTCAGTAGGATTTGTAAATTCAAAGAAATTCCTGATTTAAATAATGGACCGTCCCTGTTCATTGTCGCCTATCAATGACACAATATTTGCGCTATTCTCGGTTTCCACCTATGAATACTATGGCAACACACATGGACACATGCAGAAGTGGTAGTTATTTATCAGCTGTTTTCAAATGGAGTGCCAGTTAAAGCACAGAGCTAAGTCTAAGTCATGAACTCATGTCATGTACAGATGGTTAGGTGATTAAACAGATATAAATGAGCTTGAACCCCTGAGCTTGAAATGAGATAAACATGATTTGTGAAAAGGACATCTCTCAAGGTTCAACGCTCCGTCATTTC